>SNQJ01S0014566.1:310363-343089 GCA_010110895.2 Picea sitchensis
ACTTCATTTCATTAATAACAAATGACTGAAATATGCTTACAGACAGAATGGAAATAAACTAGCTAGGGCGCTGGTAGCTTATCTCTGAGAAGAGATGTGGCAGCGATTGGTCTCTGAACTATGTTACAATGAGGCTCGAAGGCCTATTATTATTGAGAAATAATGGAAAACCCTAAACATCCAAAGACCGAACCCTAGGAGATGAAATGCCAAGACTATGGGCCCCGTTTGGGTAAGTTGGTACATCAACTTTCCAGGGATGTAACTTTGGCATATGATCTCCATTTGACGCATTCTATAACTCGTTAGAAATATCTATCTGAGAACTACAAATTTTGGGCGAGCAACATGATCTAAGATCCATGTTGCTCCCCATTTTCCCAAAAAACGTCGTTTAATGCCTCAAAACGGCTTCGGAAGTTCAGGACCCGAAAAAATGCTAAAAATAGTAAACTGTGTGGAAACTGAAAAACTGAAAGAAGCAATGGTGGGGGTCCAAGTGGAATAGGTGGGTGGCCACCAATATCCACTTGGATCAAGGGTTGTGGGTGCGGTTTTGTCGACAAGGCCAACTGCTTGATGACCTCTGCTGAGATGAGGTTCTTTTGGCTACCGCTATCAACGATGAAGTGCAGTGGGGTGCATTTTACCCACATCTATGAATGGAAGAGGCGTTCCCCTTCTTCTGGCTCATCTGGTTCACTAGGCTAGAGATTGGTGGTAGAAACGGTGGCACTGGGTTCTGCGTCAATGATCTATCTTCCCCTTTTTGGTTCTGGCTTAGAGTCAGAACCTACATCTGATTTAGAGGCTTTCACTTCGGCCACCAATGACTGCTTTGAGCGATAGTCAGCGGTGTTCCAAGGGCTCTTATGGAAGTTGCACTACTTCTCGGTATCTTTCTTTATATTTTCGGTGTCCTTCTTTGCTTGCATCTTGGACGGGTTGTCCTGATACTGTCCATCGTTTCTCTGTCCTTTGTTCTGTGTTTTGGGGATTCCCTTTCCTGGATTTTTTTGTGAGAGGTTCCTAGGCCCAAATTGCCACGTCTTTTGTTTGAGCTTCTTCTTGATTTTGATAGCATATCGATAGTCCACGCCCAAGGATGAGATGTCCAGAAATTCCATTTCGTTCTGGATGTATCTATGTAAAGCACCGCGATACTTGAGCACCAGATGTTGCTCTGAATCTTTGATACCCAACTTGGTGTGCAAAGTATGGAAGATATTTGTGAAATCTGGCACTGCTTGGTCTCTTTCTTTCCGCAGTGTGGTCCATTTGGTATACAAATCATCATAACTTTTGACAGGGTAGTATTTTTCCTTAATAGAATCCCTGAAGGATTCCCAGGTGGTCGTGACTATAAATAATGAGGGTTTCTCTGTTTCCTTTTGCTCACAGAAGGTTTCCCACCAATCTTTGACATGGGGAATGGTTTTGAGGAGTGCAAAAGTAATCTTTTCTCTATTTGAAAAGTTATGGACAGAAAAATACCCTTCTAGTAGATTCAACCACTTTTCTACAGGATTTGCGTCTATCTGACCTTCAAATATAGGAATATCAAATTTTATTTGTACCTTGAAGGGGGTGGCACATTTGCTCGAAGAAGATGCGTCGTATATTGGTAGTCACTGAAGGATTTGCACAAAACTATACATCATCTCGTTCCTTTGTTGCATGAGGGATTCCTCAATCAACGGTTTTAAAGGATCTCATGTCCTGTCATATTTTCTTTTTCCTTCCATGAGAGGTCGCTTGGGCGTGCAAGAGATTTTTTCCTCAAGAGAAACAAGCTCGAGACCCAACTCTTTGTACTCCGACCTCATTGGGGACATGCATTAAGACGACAAGGAGTAGACCACTCTGATACCACTTATCTGGATTTTATGAGAGGAACAAAATGAATACATATTATTAACATATACTTAACACAAAATAACAGAGATACAATAAAACTGGTTTTCTATTCAATAAGGAAATAAGCTGAAACTGTAAAATGCAACGGAAAACAAGCTTACTGGAATGGTGGCAACTCATCTCTGAGAAGAGATGTGACGGCTACGCTCATTCACAAGAAGATGATTACAATGAGGCTCTGAAGGAATTCTTACAATAAACAGGAATGCCAAAAACACTATACATCCAAAAACCTAACCCTAGGAGATGAAGTGCCAAAAGTCATGTGGGCCCCATTTGGGTAAGTTAGTACATTAACTTCACGGGGTAGTAACTTTGGCATATCATCTCCATTTTAGCCATATCATATCCTGTTGGAAAGGTATCGTCGAGGAGATTCAATTATGCCTTCAGCTATCAATGGGAAGCTCGATCCCGAAAAACCTTCATTTAGGCCCTCAAAATGGCCCCAGAAGTTAAAACTGCTAAAAATAGTAAATTGCCAAAATTGCCAGAAAACTGTTTTGAGCCAGTTGGAAAAGGTGGGTGGCCACCGATATCCACCTGGATTAGGACCCCACCCATGTTATGTGGCAAGGAGGAAGACGGGGATTCGATAATCGGAGTCAACAATGTAGCAGGAGGACCAACTTAAAGGACTCTAAAGCCACATGAGGAATAGAATTAGGGGGGTTGCACAACATTGGAAAGACAATTTGATTAGGTTCAAGTCCTGGGATAACTGAGGTGTCTAAATGGTTTCATTCCCAAGAAGAGAGAGTAAAATATAGAGTAGGACATAATTGTTATAGATTACCCGTGAGCGAGGAGGAAGGAGCCAGCTGTAAATCGGTAGTGTCCATCAGGTCCTCAGTCCCCTCATCCATAATGCCTTCAAAGCCTAGTGTATATGAGTCTACCCCGTGAGAATCATCCCTAGGTAACTTGCGAAGATAGGAACCTTCTGATTCCTCTTCTTTCGGAGTTCATGTGTAATCATGCCAAAGATGACCTGTTTGATGACAAGTTGAACAGTGAAAAGAAATACCAAGGTAATCCAGTTCCTAAGTCACCGAGCATCCTCCCTAGAAAATGTCCAGGACATTCAGTAGCCCAACATGTATGTCTAGTTAGACCATAATCCTCACTATACGTCTATTAGAGCTCTTAAAGAGTTTTGGGTCAATACAAATAAAGCATCCCAGTTCATTACCAATGGCCTCCAGTGCCTTCTTGGTCCAATATTGTAGGGGTAGTCTAGGAAGGAGACCCCAAACATGTCGAAACCAGAAGGAGTTCGTTGATGGATTAAAAGAAACCCTCCACCTTTTGAGCATAATACTGCCACTTCCAATGGTCCAAAAAGTGTCAAGTATAAGTTGTGTGTTTTCAGGAGTATTCAAAATAAATCCAAACCAACCAAAGGATAGGGAAATGTGCTCCAACACATAATCAAGAATTGGTAACCAGTTATCTAATAACCATTCTGGTAAGGAATCAAAGATAAGAGCATGGTATGTGAACCTACCCACAAGTCCACAGAGGGAGAGTCGAATGCTTTCCTCTAAACCCATGTCCAAGCCCATAATCAAGTGTCATTTTCTCTTGTTAGGCTTCCGCAGTCTATTAGTGCCCGAAGATTTGGGTAACCAAGCCTGAGAAAACCAGGCACGCTTGGGTGGACCTCTTTTTTGTCGTTTTTCTACTCGTCCAATGGAGGAAATCAGTCTAGGTAGCGGGGAAGAATTCAGATGTGTTTTAGAGGTGGGTAGGCAAGGTGAAACAGTATGCAGAGGAGATGATATTTCTACCACCTTTGGTAATAAGGTATGGTGAAAGGACGTAGAAACAAAAGGAGGATTTGAAGGGAAGAGGCATGCATGCTTCCATAGGGCTTCGTAAGTCGTACTCATTAGTGCGCTAACCTCAGCCTCCATTGGAAGTTGCTGGAAGGTCTCTCCAGTTGGTGCCACCTCGCATAAAATGTAAAGGTGGGTAGGTTTCAAGGAAAAAAAATTGGTGTAGGAGTTTAGTAGACACCAAAATTGTCAAGTCTATAAGAAAAATAGTTATGATTCCAGACAGTAAGAGTACAAAAGAGAGGCAGAGTAGGTGTTAAGGAGGAGGAAAGTCAGTAATGGAACACAAGTGGAATGTTTAGGTGAGTGTTAGAAAAGACTAGAGGGGATCTGACGGTCATACATAGCGCTCCAATACTTGGGAAAATACTAAACCATTAATGATGTGCTCCATTTCCAGTTAGGAAACCAATGCATTCATATCGCCCTAATGTATTGAATTCTGGGTTTGAATCTGTAATCACGCAAGGTAGGGCCAAATGTTTTGTTAAAACCCAAGTATTTAGTGACACTGGATCCTATGGTCAGGGTTCTCCATTCTAAAAGAGCTCTGCAAGCTTCCGAAAATAAACACCAGTAAAGCCAAGCTCCGTTAAAATAAAATGTTGATACTCCATTGATGTCGAGCTCCCGCTCCTCCCCATCGTGTTTACTTTCATTAAATGTTCGAAGTTTCATTAATACCGAGCTCCAGTAAACCTAGAAACACAGAAATGCCATTAAATCCAATCTCCCTCTCTCCCGCTCTTGCTAAGTCAAACATCAAATTTATCTTTAAACTATGATAGACAAACATTATATATTTAAATTAGAATTTCACAATAATAATAATAATAAGAATAAAAAAAAAAAAAACTTTTTAAATTTATGAAATTCGAATTTAAATATATAATGTTTGTCTTACATAGTCTTATTATAAAATTACAATTCAAATAGTATATGCAGGTATGAGTGAATGGTAGAGTGGTATTATGCAATTCTATTGTATTATATAATGTCATGGAAAATAAATATCGATTATAAAATTACAATTCAAATAGTATATGCAGGTATGAGTGAATGGTAGAGTGGTATTATGCAATTCTATTGTACTAGCATAGCTGCTAACTTGCGGATGAGAACGCCGAAAGGTATCGGCTGAGAACACGTACCCCCAATATAAAACGTCTATGGTAATCTGTGTGGTAATCCGTCTGTGGTAATATGAAACATTTGGCTGCATTAGGTTTAATCCTACTTAATCATTTAAACGTGGAAATTACATATCCTTACAGTAATTTTTTAATGTGATTAGGTAAATGTTAAAAAGTAAACATGTTAACGGATGTCTTGATAAATGCAAGAAAGTTATGAACAATAAATATGATCCATTGATTTTGGAGTACGACTAAGAATATGCCATCATCTTCAATGCATAGCCATCAGATTAGGGTTTAAGGTTAAATAAGGTTAAAAGATCATTAATTGTGCCCATTGTCAATAGGTGTACGCCTTTCGATGTAATTATATAATGTCATGGAAAATTAATATCGAATAGCTTGAGAAATGCGATGTGTTAGTTTTCATTCTATGGAGATACAAAATAAATAAATCATGTATGTATGATAGTATGGGATTTGGCAAGTGTTATATACTTATATAAGAGAAACAAATTGTGTAAACATCTCGATGGAATGTAGGAATATCTGGTATGAATTAATTTATGAAACCAATACACTAAATATGGCAATGCGTTATAGAGAAAGTGGCTTGGCAATAGCTATAGAGAATAAGATGAATACTATGGAAACACTAGGAAGTACTATGATTCCCCTCACAATGGTTGTTACTTATCCTAGAATGAGATATAGTTGTTGACAACGTTTTTCAAGTTAAACACATACAATTCTCTTTTTTACTTTGCCATATAAATGGAATAAAATGATTCTTATTTCATGAACGAATATTTCCGTACAATAAAATGGTTTATTTTCCTAATCTAAGCTAGGGGAATGAATTCATATCGGTAACAAGGGAAATTCTTCTATAATTTGCATTTCTTTGGGTTGTTTTACAGATCATAATTTTTTTATAATTTCCTAGGCCATTGATTTAATAAAATAATTTCTCCGCCTAGGCTAATCTATGGGATTTAATTCATATGAGAAGCGAAGGAAACTCTTCTATAGCTTGCATTCTTTGTGTTGTTTTATAGACCATAATTTATTTTTAAATTTTAGCTAATTTAGGGGATTGAATTCATATGAGAAGAGAGGGAAATTCTTCTATAGCTTGCATTCTTTGTGTTGTTTTATAAACCATAATTTATTTTTAATTTTAAAATTTTCTAAGCTATTGTCTTCAATGTATGCAAAGATCTTTTGGTATCCCTATATTTTGCTACCATATAAGTTCCTTGTGCTGGAAAAAGAGAAAACTCTGCTAGTGTGGGAGATATGGGTTGTCAAATAAGTAAGAAAAGGGTTTTGATTAGCAAAAAAATGCATACATGGTTTTGTCTCTTCTAAGGACCAAATGCTAAAATGGTGTAACTGAAACCCTTTGACCAAATAAAGTTGTGTTTTTCAGGTAATGTTATACAACCACTTTAAATATTTAGTTCAAATTTTCACTTAATTCTATTAATCTATAAACAAGCACTAATCCATCTTAACTTCAAAGAAAATGGATAAACTATTTGAACTAAATTCAATGTTTACAAGCATATCTTTTACTCCATTTTCTTTTAATCTTCTAGTTATTCAAGGTTAAGATGAATTTGCATGAATTCTTCATCTAAGTTACGTTAATATGAATAAGCATGATATTGATTGATTATTTAGTTAATTGTTTAAGCATGAGTCTCTCTATTGGAGATAGCGAAATTCTTGATAAAAGGTAAAAGGGAAGAATAATGAAAAACTTATGGATAAAAAAGATTTTTGTTAAGATAAATGATACATGTAGTTTTGTTAAGATGAATGATACACGAAGCATAACATAAGCATTAAACCATTGTTGCATTTCCAATGGTTGTCCAAAATATGATTCTAATCAAAGCTATATTAGAGCTAGTGTCAATGAAACAACAAAGCCACCAGGTGCTACAAGCAAGAATCCAAGTTAAAATTCCATCATAACTAGACCTAGGACAAAACTGAGATCAAAGTGATGAGCATAGAGACTATATTAGTGCTACATAACATATATCAAAGAAGTGAAAGTTGAGTTGCATACTAGTTTGAATATGTCATCGTATCTTAATTCAACTTGTTAAGGAAAGCATGACACTACATCATATATTTTGAGGTCAAGTTCGAGTTGTAGTTCCATATTCTATTGGAGATCTAAACAACATCCCGTGTATTTGATCTTACTCGATCTTATTGAAGCATAACCCCTTGTATTTGATCTTATTCAATCTTATTGAAGCATAACTACCATCAACAAAAGGTAGAGGTGAATAATAAAATAGTGGAAGATGAGGTAAATGAACCCTGTTATATATCTCTTCCAATTTGTTATTGTGTGGTGGGCAGTGGAAAGTAGAAAGCAAAGTAGAATGCATATCGAGAGAGCATCTCATTGTCTTGCCTCATGAATGACCATTGGAAAGTTCACTACCATTTAACATAGTATAAGTTATTTGTAAAGGTGCCAACACTAGGTAATGATTAAATTTAGGCAATATTACCAATAATATCATAGCCACCCGGGCAATAAAGCCTCAAACTTGCACTAGATAATGATTTAATACAAGCGATATTACTAACAATATCGTAGCTACCTTAACAATAAGACCTCATACTTGACGTCCAATAATATGTAAGAAAAAACATTTGTTTTATTTTAATTACTATAATAAGTATTATTTATATTTTTTAATGTTAAACATTGGAAACTAAAAAAAAATTAAAGTTAAAAGTGGAACTAATTGCAAGTCAATAAATAACTCATTGAAATAGTCGTTGGCATTAGGCAAGACTAAAAATAAAACATTATCTACAAAGAATAGGTAGGATAATTTGAAATCAACAAAGGCCATAGTAGATATGGTCACATTCGACCCTTTCCTAAATCTTTTCACATCACTACATCACCATGTGGATATTTTGCAACATTTGTAGCCAACACTTTTTGCACGAAAAAAATGTCACTTGTCACTAAATAATATTCACAATAAAATAATCTACATAAATAGATTTTCACATCAATTAATACAAAAAATTAATTACAACTAAGATGAACAAATAAAGTAGGAGGTCTCACCCCTTTCATGCCTTGAACTTGAAACTGCTTATTTCTACAACATCATAAAGAGTATTTCTCATTTCTCCATTTTTCAATTGTGACAACACTGTATCTTCTGTTGATTTTGAAAATGCACAACACATAACCACATCAACCTCTATTTTGCATCCACCAAATTTCTAAGGGATTGACATCATATAAGACTGGAAGAATTGTTAACCTTGACTCCAATATCATTAGTAGTTCATTCAAACACCAACTTGATTCAGTGTATCCAACATATAAAATTGCTACCAACTTGATTAAGTGTATCCAACATATAAAATTGTAAATGGATGGAGGTTATTCCCTTTAATTTTAGAATTTATCTTGTCTTCCTTTTGCAATTCCTTAATGTCCAAAAAGATTCCCAATCCATGTGCAATTCCTTAATGTCCAAAAAGATTCCCAATCCATGTGCAACAAGGTGATGGTACATATGGTTGGTGAAAGTTTTCTTAACATTGAGACCATGATGGTTTTGAAGACATTGTACATCGTAGTAGAGTTGTTGTTTTTTTTTTATATCTTTTTTAATACATGATTTAAAATTTGATTAACTAGTGTCTCCTAGACACTAAATCATAATCACATTAACATTATTCATAATAAATTCCAACATAATTTTAAAGTGTCATATATCCATCCTAATTTAGTTAAGGATAGGAATAATGTAAAATACAAAATTTGAGAACAAAATGACACAATTGAAATTTTGTTGGGGAATTTTTGTTTTCTAGGTATTTGTTGATTAAAAGCAATTGAGGACCAATGAAGCCACCAAAATAAAGGACAAAAGTTAGAGATGAGAAATCAAGTTTTATCTAAAGATGAGAAGATATGAAAATATGAAGAAAAAAAAAACAAAAATTTTAGACATAAATGTAAACAAGAATAACTAAGAACACAAACATCATATCAAAACACATTTTGTTACATTCCTAGAAATGGCCTTATGAAACATACGGGTCCATTGCAATATTTTTTTGAAAATAGATTAGCATTTTTGAATTTAATGTTGAATTACAATAATTTTGCCTCCCTATGATGAAATGTAATTATTAGTTTCCATTGAAGAACTTTTGATAGCTCAACAAAAGAGGTGTCATTTGGCCACAAGATATACATGAAACTTGACACATACAAATGAGCATGGACAAATGGTGATTTCTCGCTCTAAACATGAGTTAGAATGACCTATAAAACTCAATTTGGAAAATAAATTTCTTATACTTCCATATTGCGAACTTCATTTTCATTGTAGATACTAGTGTGAGTACGTATTTTCTCATATATTTTTTCAAGGAAAATCTTGTTGAATCCTCTTCTTTCTTGAAATATGTATATTCCTAATAGTAATTGGTAGCTCTACAAAATTCAACAAAATTTGAATATATGACCTATGAAATTGTATGTTGTTTATGCAACTTAAATTTTAGAGAAATACATATATAAACTATATCTCAAGACTATATATTACATATGTTGCAAAGTATATATAAATTACAACTTAAAACTGCACATTCTCTATCGAACATCTATATTATATAGATATCAATAGTTAAACCTAGTTTGTTATTTGTGTGTTTCAATTTAGATGATCTCCAAATATATGGGAAGGAATTCATTTGTCATATGTTTCATGCCCCCAATATTCATGCCGAAGTCCAGCATCGACATCTCGTGGATGTGCAACACCCCAACGGTTCTCACTTGGCATCTTGGTTCAACCAAGGATACTTCCCCTGAACTATGCCTCTTCACCTAGAGCATACCCATACTTTGTTCTAGGCTATGGATGAGTCACATCCTTACTCTATGCAACTAAGTTGTATACTTAAACATTTGTTAACATTCTTTAAAACTTAGTCATTTTGGCATATAATAGAAAACATGTGAAACAAAAGAGATACAAATTTAGTGCATGTGGCACCAATGGTGCCTAATAACTGTCTTTGTTTATGATATTGTAAAACATAAACAAATCTTTACAAAGAGGACACTACTATCCCAGTTACATAAATGGGAAGAGTCTCACGACTCTACCCCATACATAAGAACTGTCCAGACTTGTGGTTTTGTCATACAAATAATTTCCTTATTTCTCCTCCTTGCCTTAGCCTAAGGTGCGCCCCAATTTTGTGCCCAGTCTCAGACCTTGTTGTAGGAAAATTCCCCTACGGACAGGTGAATTTCCTCTTGGATCTTAGACCCCTATGACCAATACAAAAAATGATAACATTGAACATTGATATTCCTTTAAATGTAGCTAAACTAGTCAAGGGAAAGAGGAAGAAAGCATGAGTACCTTTTTATGAAGTTTGTCCTTGATCCATCGAGGTTGCACTTGATCTTCAAGTCCTTTAATAAATTATGCAATTCAATAGACAACAAATACAAAGCACACTTCCTATTCTACCAAGATTAGTTTAAAAATAGATTCATCAAGAAGAGACAAGTCCATGCAAATGTACACAAACTTGAAGGAAATAGGCCAAGCATATATATTAATAAGAACAAAACAAGGTTCTTACAAACTGTAGATGCAGATGTAGTAGCCTCACCAATTCCTCCTTGTCCAACCCCTTGCTCAAAAGATCCACAATCAGAATGACAATAATTTTCATTGATTATTCTCCCTTTTCACCATGAGAATTCCTCCTTATATAGGATTTGAGAGGCTCAACCACTTTAGATATTCGTAGGATAAGTTGAGGATATGACTCCATCAGTTGTGGGATTTCCCTTAGATCCAACCTTTAACTTGGATTCAAGCCAAACTGACTTGGATGCTTCTTAGTTGTCCTTATATATAAGGGGGATTCGTCCCTAATATTTTCTCAACAGATCGATGCTCCCTCAAAGTTGGCCACAGAGCATTGTAACGCTCCTTGCTAAGAGGAAAAGGATCTCTAGCGCTCCCTGCAAGTGGGCAGGGGAGCACTGATCTCCAAAAATACTTTTAGGATGATTATTTCTCAAGGTAAAAGCTTGTAAACTTCGCCAAATGATATATTTTCCTTTTCTAATAAGTCTTAGAGGATATCCCAACTGTTCTTATGATGTTGTCCGCAATGTGACACATGCGAGACGAAAATATGACTTTTGCAACAATTGTGACACTTATGATAATGACAATGAGACATTATCGAAGTGAGTAATTTTGACGTGTAACATATTTCCCCCAAAGTGCAGGGTCAGAAGACGGAAACCAATGACTGAACTACTTTGTAGACTTTCGAAGAAGGGGGATAGAGTCGAAGAACCTGGTAGAAGCTACAAACAACCATCAAACAAATGTTATGATATGTTTCAAACCCAAGGCAAGCATACCTATGCTTTAGTGATAAAGAACTTTAAGGTATGGCCGCCACCAAATACACTTTGGATCCATAATCATATTGACTTAAGGGTATATCCACCAAACATACAATGTGGATCTATACTTCCATGACATGAACTGATCGTAGCCACAAGAAATACACAGTGGATCTACGAGATGACAAAACATAGTCACGAACCAATACAAAGTGGATCTACGTGACAATATATATATCAATATCTCAAATGGTCTCTTTTCGTAGCCTGGGTAAAGTAGATTTCAGAGTGAACACTCAACCCAAGGTATTCTTCCCAATCCTGATGTGGTACAAATCTAGCCATGTGAATATATGTTTTGATGTCGGACATGGTAGAAACCACTTGATTACTGGTCATTGAGGTAAACCGTTAACAAGTGTGAGGGAAATCACCAGGGATGTCAATGACTCCCAAGGTATCCTAGTACAATCCAACGAATGTGAATAGATGAGTTGAACTCGAACATTCATGGAATCATCCGATCATATTTCAATGATGTAAACCCATTTTCAAAAGCGAGGAGGCCTTCCATTGAGGCATGCAGGTCCCAAGGTACTAACTAGTTTCTAAGTCTAATTCCTAGATGATGTGTTGAAGTCGATAGGAAAAGACTCGTCGAAGGAGGGCCTTGATGTATCCCTCATCAATGACACGAAACTGACATAGAGATGTAATATGGTGAATCAAATGAGCATGGACTGACACGGATATTGAAAATGGAAATTTGTGATGGTTGACTCTCGAGGCAGATACTTCCCTTGAACACTAAGACATAAACAACAGAAATGTAACATGGACCAAAACATGATGCAGTGGATACTGTGACTTTCGTCGGGTGACCCAAAGGAGTAAATAAAATCAGAGGATTGGTTCAATGCAGAGGTTCAGTGGATTAAAATGTATGTAAATACAATGTGTTGTGTTCAAGGGCGACTACAAGAGTGACTTGTGATGATTCCAAAAAATGGCTTGGCTTGCTTCCTTCAATTTTTCCCCCATCCAGATAGACAAGTACCTCTTTTTATTTTTACGAGCTCGAGGAGGATAACACATGCTCGATATAACTCATCTTCGGTAAGTTCCTCTTCCTTTGTTTAACGAACTGGAAGAAGTAAGGGTTCGATCCCATATGGGCCCTTCAATGTGTAACTTTTAACGAGTTGAGAGAAGGAAAACTCGATGGTTTTTCATGTTTAGAGAGTCTAAAAATAACTTAAAGATGACTCCAGGGTTGTCCTTTTTCATAATATTAGTCTCCAGAATCCGAAAAAGAGATAAACTGCTACTAGGGAGACACCCTTTCAAAACCTTTTAAATGAATGTGAAAGGAAGCAATATCACTCGGAAATCTTTTCATGTTTAGAGAGTTTGAAAAGAGCTTAAAGGAGACTCCGGGGGGTTCCTTTTTCATATTACCTTACAATTCCGAAAAAAAGATAAAAGTCTACTTGGTTACATTCTCATGTTTTTTCGAGCGTGAAAAATAACAAAGACCATGCTCACCGGTGTTACAAGGTTAAATGGAAAAATACTGCTTTGAAACCTGCAAGTGATGAAAAATCTGCATTCCAGGGTATTAGTGACATCTTCGATAAAGATTTTAAAACCCAAAAGAGACTATAAATTAGAAAACATGAACCTTATAATAGTGAAATAGGGTTAAAAATGTTATTTACCATTTCATTTTTACCAAACTCTTCTAGCATTGGTATTTTCGACTTTGGAGGGCTATTTTGAAGTTGTTGGCATCAGAGCTACATTTGACCATTTTCACTTCTATCTAGATCAGGTTGGTCATTAACCCATTCTAATCATTTTTTACAGTTTAGAATTTCATTTTAGGTAGTTTTTAGTCTTCTCCTAGACTCCCTAGGAATCCATAGGTGCCAAAATAGATCAGCGCTCCCTCAAAGGGGTGAGGGGAGCACCGATCGCATTTTCAGCGCCTTGGTGTGTGTTCCAGGGGAGCAATAGCACCCTGTGGATGTGTTTAGGGGGGCGTCAACGCAGGATTGAAAAGTAAGTTGATATTTAAAAAAAAAGTACCCAAAATTTTGTTGTGAGAAGTTGATTAATGTCTTTTAAATGTATGTTATTGCAGTTTGCATCGATAAAAATCATGATCAAATGAAAAGAGCACGAGCATGAGCTCAATGATATAGCTACACTGCAAAACCCCTAGACAAGGGCCGCTTTGAGGAATTGTGGCCTCCTCAAGTACTTTAAATTGCAAAAGATGAAAAAAGAAGTCTTACTACTTGAGTATATAATTGGATTGTGGGACGACACCAAACATGCATTCCATATTAGGCCACAAATGCTCAAAACCGAGCTAGATGATGTATAATTTTTTACCGGCCTCTTGAGGAGAGGGGCTCCTATTATTTTGTTTGAACAGCAGGAAAATCCTCAGCTTGTCGATGTGTACGTGGAAGATCATTGTGTTCTTGGGTCACGATTAGTCGGAGGATGAATTGTGATCAAAGACGTTAGAGATTTCACACTACGATCTATGTTGTTTGCCATAACCAACCTGGTAGGAAGCACGAGTGCGCATTTGGACTCAAAATCCCAAATGGCTTATGATCTACAATGCGTGGAGCTGAGGTTATTCAACTGGAGTGCAAGTTTCCTTCGCAATGTGATGGATCAAATTACGAAGTGCAAGACTAGGAAACATAAACAGTTCGGTTATGCTTCCTTTTTGGTTTCATTCTTTCTGGAGTGAATACCTCAAATGTAGCTGCAAATTGCGATGATGGCATGACCGGTGGCTGAACTACGTATGGAAATTTGGACGAGTTTATCTCCAAGATTGGGAACCGACTCATAATTTAAGTTCACGACCGACTTATCTACTTGGTTGAGATGACAATTGATCGTCATTGCGGACTTCCCATACACCAGAGTAGATTTATGGGGTAGCCTTGACTTAGTACCTCCAGAGGGTATAGACTAGGATGCATCAAGTATGAAACCAAAACCTTTTCATGTGTTTTTTATTTATTTTGAAATTTATATTATTTTTCGTGTACAAAGAGGGGTTTTAGCAGATGTATTGTTTCATCATGCAGATAGAGGCACGTCACGTCCGACTGAGATACCGGCACTAGGGCATCACAGAGAAGTGCAGATAGTTGTAGAGCACGAGTTGGCGGTGGGAGGTCTCCAAGAGGTCGAGAGGAACCTCTGAGGTATTATGATGGGTGTCCCACCTCTCGGGAGGTGAGATGTACCCCTACATTTACAGAGGCATACAATGGGGGTTCCTGAGAGTCTGAACCACTTGCTTCGATGATAGGCCCATGCAATGGTGTGCTTCTTGGAGCACAATGTGATGCAGGAGGACTACGATCCTCTAGATGTTTTTTGTAGTCTTTTCATGATGATATTGTGGGAATGAGGGCCCACATTTTTCCCTTCTATGTACATTTTTTATGTAAACAAACTTTTGCTATCACACNTTGGTGCCAACAATGTTACAAATTATCTTGTGCGATGTTTTTCAATGTACATGTGAGTCATTTTTTTGTTTAAGTTTTATCTATGCACAAGATACCGATCTAAAATATAATTTGCTAGTGAATCTGAAGTTGTGTTGATTTCTCTTGGTATGTGTCTGTATTCTGTAAATTCAAACATTCTTTCAATACGACGAACTCATAGGTGGAGACGCAATAGGATAGGGTTTCGAATGACATAGACTCGATTAAGATGACAAACCACGAGTTGAGAGTCTAGGTTAATGGTTATACTAGATATACCTAGGGAGGAGGCCTCGGTTAAAATTCCAATGACAGCACGATTTTCTTCCACGTTATTGGTTGTCGATCCTAGGCAAATGCCTCCTGAACTTACCAACTCATCAGAGTGGTAAATGACCCAAGTTGCAGAAGCAATGTTCTAGGTGTGTCGACTAGTGCCATCCACAAACCTGATAAAGATAGGAAAATGAGATGTCATCTGCACACGCAATCACAAGACAAAGTATAAGTGGCTAAAAGAAAACTCGTACCCGCAAGAGAAAAAGACACACCAAAACAAAACTATAGTACAATAGTGTACAAAGAACACATGCTAGATGTTCTATGCATAATACTTCTTAAGGTAAAGCCCATTCTGGGGTTCACCAAGAGAGATTATGTCATAGTCAACTAGCTCATAGGCACCTCTATGTAATACAATTTTTACGATGTAGGGTCCATGCCACAAAGTTTCTAACTTTCCTGTCCCTAGCTTATCGTGAGCCAGGTCACAAACGAGGACTAGGTATCCTTATGTGAAAGTACGAGGGTGAATGTGGATTTTTCATATTGACTCTTCATTCTCTTTTGATACGTCTCGTTAACGAGAGCAGCATCGCAATGTTTTTCGTCCAACCTAGTCAGATATAGAAAACGTTCCTCTTGAGATTCAACGAAGGAATTTCGCACTCGATTGGTAATATACGTCGAACACAACTGTGCAAGGGATTCATGTGTTCTGGTTGATATAAGGTGGAGCCCATTTTAAAAAGTTGCAAAAATAAAATGTATCTCCACATTTTTAAGTGTGTATGGGGATTCATGTGGAGTGGGTTTTTAAATGTGTATGGTTGAAGTTCATGTGTTGTGGTTCAAATTATTTCCTATTTTCATTCAGATAACATTGTTTTTCCACCATGCAGGAATTTCACAGGTCTTTGCAGTACACTCTCCCAAAACTATTTATATTTAATCTTTAGCTTGGTCGGTCAATTCCATTCGGTGGTGGAATTATATAAATCCATGGTTTACACGCACAAATAGTTCCGGAGGAGCCTTTTCCAGAAGACGTGCTTCTTATATAGATATGCGGTCGGTGATCACAAATAGTTTTGGAGGAGTTGTTATATACTATGGGATAATTTTTTAGCATGCCTGTTTTTTTTCATTGTTTTGGCATTAGGGTTAAGGTTGCCACTATTTTTCTATCTTTTTCAAAACTCGTTTTACAATGGGAGAGAAAACTTCTATGCAGACGGAGGCTGTTTGAATCGCATCTTTTGTTTCAGAAGTCAAGTTGTCTCCTCCTTGCAATTCCTGTCGGTTAAAAAACACTTGCAATCCGTGTTCACGAAGGCGACGGTGGATATGGCTGACAAAGGTTTTCTTGACGGGATTATCGTGATTTATGAATACGGACTGACTAGCAGAAGGGAAGTGAGGGTGTGCCATTGGAAGTAAGAAGAAGTATGAGAGAGATCGGGAATTAACACTCAAGTTCAAATGTTTCGTCCTCCTGGTCTGCTGCTTGATAACATAAGATGCGCCTACCAGCTCCGCTAGGCCTTTGGCTCTTTCCCTCTTATGCTCCTACAGAACCACAACGAGAGTTTGAGTGATAGCAGCTCGACTTCTTTTGTTCACCAAACTCGTGATATAGGGGAGCGAAATTTATTATCCAACAAACTAATGAACACGTGGTGTATTCATTCAAACTCGTTATGTATTTAGAACGAGATTATTAATTGTTTAATTATTTGACGGTCTGATTAGAACGAGTATTAATTGTTTAATTATTTGACGATCTTTAGTCCATCCCGTTAGTGGAGGCGGGATGCTCGAGGCGGGATGCTCCCAGCATTTTGCGACCAACCGCATATCACGCGTTAGGCGTTATGAAAATTAGTCGTAGGCAATTGATCGCAAGAGTTAGCATCAAATGATGAACCATGTACTTTGTTGGTCTAGATTCCATTTACATGATTAATATTTATTATGCAAATTAGTTGTTATGGATAGTAACATAAATTAATTTTCAATGTAGAAAAGATGAAGCACGTAATTCTAGTATAGATTTCTTTTATATCATCAATATTTATTATGCAAATTAGGTGTCATGGACATTGACATAAATTAATTCTCTATACAATGCAATTCTAGTCTAGTCTAGATTGACATCATCAATACATTATTTGGGTGGGTGGTTGCTTGTCAATATTCATTATGACATAAATGAATTAATTATATTTGACAATGACATAAATTAATGTTATTAGTGATGAGTGAGTGCGACATAAAGAAATGTCAAAATAATTGTCCTTGTACACGACATAAAAAAAATGTCATCGTAAAATATGTTTTTGAATATTCGTTATGAAAAATAATTGTCTTTCAGCACGACATAAAGAAATGTTAAAGATATTTTCAGGTCCGTGCAATGCTAACAAATAGTTGCATTGAACGCCACATAAAGAAACAACAAAACAATTGTCATTGAGCGCCACTTGGTTAGTGGAGAAATACTTTTTTATTCGTTATGCAAAGTAGTTGTCATTGAGAGCGAGATAAAGAAATGCCAATGCTGGCTGGAGAAAATAGCTTCGTTATATTCATTATTGTACTGTGTAGTATATAGCAATGAGTTAGCATTGACTTTACTATTAGTGTTGTGTTGACTTAAAATTTTTATTTCAGTTTAAATGTTCAACATAACAAATAAATAAAAAATTATTTTTTTACATAACAAAAATAATATATTGTTAACTTTTCATTGGTCAATAAATTGATAGTGTTATTGCAGCCTTCACGTATTGACATTGAATTAATGGGAAAGGACAAAGACCATGGGAAACTCAAACCTCCACACAAACTGTCAAATCTGAAGCAGATGGAGATAGAGGCGCGTCCAAAATATGTCATCCGTTCCATTCCATTGAGAGGTGGTAATTGGAAGGAGGAGATGTTGGTTTTTGCAATGGAAAGTTCGTCACCGCGCTGTAATCAGTGAAACCGGAATCAACGGAATTCTAATCCTCTTAAGCGAATAAGAAAATATGACTGTTGTAATGGTTCTAACCCCCTAACCTTTTTACCTTACAAATAACCGCCATCGTCCGGAAGAACGGACACTTTGCCTGCCATTTAGGCCACAGGGAGAAACCAAAAGCGGGTGCATTGTAAGTAATGCATCATTTGTCAAATTGAGTGACTCCTGCTCCGTTTGCTGGTACAGTTAAAGGAGTGGCTCGTACAGTGATTGATGCCGTGAGAGCGAAGGAAGGGTATATATTTATATATACGTGCATCTAGGCAGAATAGGCCATTTCCACATCATGATGTAACGGATGAATGGGCCGAATGCAGAAAGAAATAGCAAACCATGGATGCATGTTGGGTTCTCCATTCTAATTTATGCACGTCTAACTGACTGATGCACGTCTAATCCATGTGATAGGGTCGAGCCTGGGGCAGATCGAATTAAAATGCGTGGAAGTTGAAGTCAAATTATTGGAATGGAATGCTTCCCATAGATAGATTTAATATGTGATGACCTGGTCGCCCTCCGCCTTTGTCTCCATCGCCTGGTCCTTTCCTCCTACACAGTCCCCACCATGTTTCGAATGACTATTTTAATTAAAAAACTATTTAATAACTAAATAAATAAAAAAAAATTCCTCTCTTCCTTCGGCCCTTTTGAATCTTTCTCCATCAATGTTTTTTTTAATTCAAGTTTTAATTATTATGTATTAAGAATTTTTAAAATAGTATATTTTACATTATTTTTATTTAATTTTTAATAAAAAATTAAATGAATGTAAATTTGTATTGATTTCAATTTTATCAAAATTAAGTAAAAGTCAAATTTTTAAAAATTCTATTTTTTATTGTTAAAAATGAATTAATATTATTTATATTTTTTAATTTAATCAAATTTAAAATTTAGAACTTATTAAAATAAATATATAAAAAAAAATAAAAACACAATTTTTTTTTATTAATAATAAAATATGTATTTTTGTATTTAATAATATTTTTATGTAAATATTATATATAGTATTAACATTTATATATATTTCTTTTTATTAATAATAAAATATGTATTTTTGTATTTAATAATATTTTTATGTAAATATTATATATAGTATTAACATTTATATATATAATTTTTCTTTTATTTTTATATTATATTTATTTATTAAATTTATTTTATTTTCATATAGACGATATAAACATTAAAAATATAAGTAGTGCAGACACTAAAAAGTAAAATTTTCGGAGGCAGTACATAGCAGCATGCTACCCTTGTTAAAAAGAAACTGTGATTGAGGACAATTTTAAATCCTTAAGATGCGTGAACCGCAGGACATAACGAAATGCAAATACAAATCTAAGTGGTTGAAAGTTGGGATGTGAAATGTAAAGTAGAACAAAATTATTTAGTGCTTAATTAACCAACCCCAATGGTGGAGGTGGGATGTATTGGCCGTTTTGCGACCAACCACATAGCACGCATCAACTACACACCGCATGTTAGGGTTTAGAACCCATGTGCGTTTACTTCTTAGTGAAATCTCTTTATTTAGAAAAAATGATTTATTTGGTTATTTTCCATGATCAATACTTTATTAGTCCCTGTCGTAGGCATAGAAGGACTATAGAAATCAATAAATCGTTGACTTCGTATTAGATTGTGCATTGATCACAAATATTTCCATATTATCTATTGTTGGAACAAGGGAAGTGAAAACATCGATTTTTATATAATAGAAAGTACTATGTTTGTCAAGATCTGATTGGACAACATATTGGAGGTCTTATTGCCGGCTTCGTTGTTCCCAATGTTATATATTTTGGCATATCCAAAGTATTTGATGGTATATGGTTTTTTTGAATCATATATTTTATTATGCATTGGTCGAAGGTGGATTAATGCTAGCATTAGTTCGAATGTTTCCTTTAGCATTTTCTGCTAGGTATAATACATTCTCTACCATATTATTATGTGTGATTTTTTCTTTATTGTTGCGTGCTTCGAGAGAACAGGCCTGCCACGATGCATTTTTTCTTAAATACTTGCACAGGGCCATGCCCTTCGACGGTCCTGACAGTCTTAAGTGTTTACCTAACAGCTCTAGCAATCTTAAATGTTTATTGTACAAATACGTTGCAATACAGTTTCGTTCATGGTCGACATCACTGCTTCAGTGGTCGATGCTTTTTCACTGCTTCGTTCCATGATTCTTGTTCTTGTTTGATTCAACTTTGCAAAGTTGAGGTCCTACAGTTGCAGTTCGACCTCTTCGTGGTTGTTCACTGGTTTGTTGTTCTTCAACTTTGCAAGCTGTTGGACCTGTTGTTGCGGTTTCTAGTTTTTGGGGTTGAGCTATTGTCGTCCCTCGTTGACGGGTAAGTTTCCCTGTTGTTGTTATTTTTCAATGGTGGGAGTCCCTGCCTCCAAATTCTGTTGCAGACCATCTTTGTTTGTGCTCTTAATTTTTGTTCCTAGAAACTATGTGTCTTCATATGATGGCTGCCACGTCCATAACTTTTTTGAAAATTGCAATGCAGAGGGGTTTACAAAAATTAGTTCGGAGCTATCAGAAGAGGGAGCCATCCAGAGGGGTGTAGACACAAGGAATGTTTTTATTGTGTGGGTCAGAAAACTGCGTCCACCTATTCTCTTTCTGCTGAGTAAATTTATGGTGTTATTTATTTGCGTTGTTTCTTTTATTTGATTCACTTTCCAGTGTGGGTTTGTTTTCTTGTCGTATGCTATGGGGACTAGGGGGGATTGAAGTTGAAAAGAAGAAGGTTGAAATATACATACGAGGATTGGTACCCAGTTCCGCGCTTGTAGTTTTCCTATTTTGCTTTCCTTTTTTTTTGCTACTTTTATCCCCCTCGTTTTCTCTGTTTTCATACAGACTGAAAGTATCTAACAAACAACTTCAAAATCACAATTCAAGAGATGAAAGAAGTAATAGATGTTGATTCGTATGAAATAGATACACTGTCCATTATACATGACAACATTGACATGGTTTTGCATAGCAATGGCCTTTTTAGATTGGATGCATTCTCGTATACTGTTGGGGGTTGCCTTTTCAATACATTCCAGGTTCTACTGCATTTTCGGTATTCGTCAACCGAGCTGCGTAATGGATTGATAGATTATTTCTTGAGTTGTTTTAAAAATGACGATGATGAGGCTTTGGAGTCCTATGAATATGAACTAGAATCTGATTTTCTTCGGCAGTTGCATGGAATACATGATGTCGCTATGTATTTTTCAAATATGCAGTTGTATGCATCTCCAGTTCTACCTGCACATGAGAGGGGACTTTGGGGAGATACATTTTGTATACGGTGGCTGTCTAACTGGCTCAACATATTAGTTGGAATATGGTCATTGACAAGAAAAACAAGATATCTACTATTCAACAAAACTGCATCTGCCAATCCATATTGCTTTTTGTTCCATGATGCCAATGTTGTCAGTGGTCATTATGAACCACTACTGTACAAAAAAATGTTCATATGCAATGTTGAAGGGCCTCATATTTACTTGTCCATCATTTGCAAAGACCTTGAATCGCAATGGAAATGAATTATGCATCGCATAGATTGCCATGGTTTGCAGCTGGCAACAAATGTTGTGTCTAGCCGTAGAGATAGTTTGTTCAATGCAATTTGTTGTTTGGTGGAAGAGGAGTTTGAGGTGCAGTCGCTGCGGCTTTACACTGTACAGTCCTTTTGCAATGCAATTATAGGCGACAACCAACAGGCTTTTAGGTGCTTTCATCAACACCTTTGACCATATCTCCTAGAAAATATGTCGGCAATTTGAAGTTGGCAGGAATACCTTGTAAACATGGCGCTTCCATATGAAAAAGGGAATGTGGAGGGTTGCAGATTATGTTTGCAATGATTTTCTATGATATTTTGAGTAAATATCCAGGTTTGGTCAGCCTTGTCAGATGGCACTATCCATTACTGGCTTACTGATTCAAGTTACGATCGAACAATTGACATCCTCTTGTTGAAAACAGATACAACACATATCCATTATGAACCTTTGCTTGGACATATCGGTGGTTTAGGGTTGAATGTCCATGCCACCCAAACGACATCGAATCTGCATATGAGTGGAATTATTTTTAGTGAGAATGAGACTCCTCCCAGTTGCGATATGGCCATAAAGGGTTTGAACAAGAAATCCATGCGTGGAATTCATCACAGTTGTGATGAGGCCATACAGGGCTTGAACAAAAAACGTAGAATAAGTTATCACAACTTGAAAAAAGTTATGCATCAAATTCGTCCTAGTTGTGATGAGGCCATACAGGCCTTAAGGAAAAAACGTAGACTAGTTTATGAGAACCTGAGTCAGAGTGAAATTCATCCCAATTGCCATCATCTCATCATGCCCTTGGGCAAGAAATGTAGAGTAAGTTACCACAACTTGAAAAAGGTTATGCGCGAGAGAAAAAAACCTTTTAGAGAGAAACTCACATATCACAATATAAAGAAATTTGTTCGTGCAGAACACAATAGAAACAGGTACGGTCGCATATCCCAGAATGCTCATGCAATTGTGACATTTCGCGGTCTAGAAGCAACACCATGCACTACTACCAATGAAAACTAGGAAACAGTTTCTACCCATACTTCCCTGGGAAAGAAAAATGCAAGACAAACCTACATGAAACAAATTAAAGACACTCCTTCCATTGCATGTGCAATTTGTGAACAATTGAATTTTTCAAAAAACACTAAGTCTTTCACGCCTGATTTGCAAGCAGAATACCTCCGCTTGACAGTGCACGAGAAACCATTTTCCAGTGGAAAAGTTTGTCTTCCATGCAAATGGTCGCTTGAAAATGGAAAACTACCACAGTTTGCAACCCCTGACCAAATAAGATGTAATACACCACTACCAGATGTAAGTTCACTTACGAAACTTGAGGAGAGACTTGTGTCTCTGCGAATTGCATTTTCTCAAATCAGACCTTGGGGCTATAAACGACCCCAGATGGGCTTAAGAGGAACAATTATTAATGTGCCTATTCAACTAGATGTTCTTCAAAAAGAGTTGCCACAATTCATTAACAATACAATGACAATTTTTATGGCTTTGAAGAGACGCTTGCGATACAAAAATGCCTATCAGACAGGCAAAGTGCGTGTGCATGTTGTTATGAAATCATTAAAAGAATTATGTTCCAGGTCCCTGTACAAAGCACAAAACATTTGTATAAATGGCAACTGGAACAATGTTCTTGCAGAAGAGGATGGAAACTCTGTAGACACTCTCGAAAATCCTAGTGAATTTGATACAAGTGATGAATCAGAGAATGAAACACCTGCTGAGACATTGGTGCATGGATTTGCTGATTCACAGTGCATTCGTGACTTGCAAGACAAAATTTTCAAAATTTCACCTACCGAGGGGCAGCGTCCACTGGGAATTTTCAAGGACAAATTCGCTGAGAAAATGAACGGAAATGAACTTTCCAACACTCTCTTATGGAGATCCACATGCCACTGATATTACAGAACAATTCAGTTATAATAAAATAGTCTGATGGGAGATGCTACATTCAAGCGGTTACTTCTCCTATCACATAACAAATTTGTTTTTCAAAACAATGCACATAATAATAGAGCAAGTTCTGTCCTGCATGTGGGTCCGAATAAGAAAAGGCTAGTTACAAGGAAGAAAGTTGTTGGCCAAGGATGTGAAGTACAAAGTAAACCTAGAAAAAATTCTTAAATCTGATATTGGATATATAGATTTCAAAAACATTCGCACCTCTCCTGACTATTTGCAACAAAACAAAAAAATATTTTTGCAATGATCCAGCAATTGGGCCCGCCAACATTTTTCATCACATTTACAAGTGCAGAGCATTGTTGGGATCCATTGGTGGCTGCCATGTCTGACCTGCATGGGAACATGAAACATAAAAAAGAAACTGATACACTGGAAAATAATGACATTGACTACCTCATAAGAAAAGACACAGTGACATGTACTCGCTACTATAGACATAGAATAAATGCTTTGAGACAATTGATATGCCATGATGAAACGTTTTTCAGAAAAATTCCAGAATAGGGGAAATGAACATGACCACACACTGTTGTGGATAGAGGGTGCATGTAATACCCTATTTCCCCCAATTTGTAATTAATCATAAAATATGAATTACCATGCTAATGCATGAGGACAATGTAAATGTATTATTGTTTGAGTTTCCAATAACTTATTGTGGGGGTGAAGCCTTGAAAGTACTGGCCATGATATCACTAGAGGAAGAATGTGAAAACTATACAAGAGAGTTCATATATCAAATAACCCCAAATCTCCCTTGATAAGGATGACAAACCTCATTCAAATCCCAAGGAAAGAACAACAGTTAATTAAGAAAGGATCGGTGGTTGAATCACCAACCACCCCCATGAATGGAAACATGGGTTGTCAGTCTGAAGTACGACAGGGACCTGCAGACCTGAGATTCCTTCTGACAGAAGGAACAAGATAGGTTGGCAAACCTTCCAAGGTAAGAGGGACACACACACGGGAGAGGAGACACCGGGGATGAGAAGAGCGTAAGCTCGCAAGGGAGATGTGCAGATCTCTCCAAGGAGTCATGAACTGAAGGCCACGAGCTTGATGCCGAGGAGCATCTGAGAAACCTATTCAAGGCCATAACTGAGAGAGAAATCTCTGAGTTACAGAGAACATGATCCAAACAGAGGCGAAAATGAAGGAAGAACCCTTGAGAAGTGTGAGAGTTCCCTGGTGATATCATGGATTGGCACGGGGGTGGCCAGAGTGCTAAGAATGAATGCCTCTATGCCTATGGTCGGGTGGAAGGACGAACATCCACAGTTAGTTGGTTGGTGACAACCTGTAATAGATAAGCGATTTCCTACCCTATGTAATTTATCTGTAACTGTGTATGAACTAGCTATACTGTGTATGTTGCAAGAATTGTGCATGACTTCTTAATGGATATACTATATTCTTTTTATCACTGCTTGGTTGTATAATTAGGCCAGTAAGAAAGCATATGGTTAGGATATGTTTTATACTCATAAATACTTGTGTCCTGTGGTGGCATAAGCCCGAGTCACGGACTGTGCGTTCGTCGACCGTGGACACATTTTCATGTATGCATGTAAACCTTCCTAATCATTTTGAGTCCCTTGGAGGATGAATCCTTTTAAGTTCAAGAGAGGTAGTGCAGATATGCACAGGCTCTCTGCAAGGCAAACCAAACCCAGAACTAATAAGTCCTTCATAGCTAACGAAGCTCAGGAGGGATAACACTTGCAGAGTGTTCCTTAAACCAAGGAGGATTTCGGCATTCGGGGAAACAAAGGTAGAGATCCCTTCGAATGCGTGATACGCGAAATCCCGACGGGAAGTTAGACTGTCGATTGTCTAGAGGGAGATTTCAGCGTTTCAGGAGTTGGAGGTTCAAAGGAAAGGACCTTACAACATGCAAGTCACGAAATCCCAAACTCTTCGAAGAGGAAATCAAGCCATCCATCGGAGGGACATGTGGCTGTCGGTCAGAGTTTTGGCACTTGGGAAACCAAAGGGCAAGACCCCTTGTCTTCACAAGTCGCGAAATCCCCGTATACGAAACCCTGAATCAATTTAGTGTGAATAGGTTTCGGTGTTTCGGCACCCGGGAAACCAAAGGGAAAGACCCCTTGTCTTCGCAAGTCGTGAAATCTCGGTACACGAAACCCTGATGTGCTCTATGGATGAGCCCTAGGTCACAGGATAGGGTCATGTGGTAGAAAGGAGGAAACTATGAAAGGATCTGGACCATCCATCGGAGGAGACGTGTGGTGAGTGGTTAGAGTTTGGGAAAACTCTAAAATCCCATGGGCCATTGGATTTTGTAGAACAACGAAGGGATTAAGACTGAGTGTCTTTCAACACCCTTAAGCTCAGGAGGGATAGTGACTGTCAGATCCAAATAAACAAGGGTCATTGATCTCATACACGAATTCCCATATCGAAATTCAGGGATTGGAGTGACAAGAGATTTGGAGTCACTGCATTGTGAACTCCCGGTTCACGAAACTCTGAAAAGCTCTGGATTATTGGATCCAAATCATTGAGGATCATTGGATCTCGTACAAGAACTCGCGTATCGGAGTTCGAGGAATGGAGTGACTAGTGGTTTGGGTCACTGCATTTCGAACTCCCGATTACCGAAATCCTGATATGGCCAGGACCGTCGGATCAGGGGGAGATTCGCAGCCGTTGATCTCATCGAAGGTAAGATTTCAGGTTTCGGGGTTTGAAGAGTCGAAAGACTTGAGTCTCTTGCATCACTAAGTGGCGAAATGCGAAAGGCGCCTCTTGGCTTGGACTGTGGTCATAACCAAGGATCACATGGAGGTGGATAAGGGAAGAGCTAGCCTGCACTAGGCCCCCATAGGAATTCAGGGATTCTATCCCTAGAGGAAGAGCGAAAATTTTGTTTTTTCTGTAGTGGGTATGTGACAAACTGGTATCAGAGCATGGTTACAACACTTGGCCTGCTTGGGCTCATATACGAGCCACGTAAGGAGATATTGTTATCTTCATTTTCTCTTTAAGGAGAAGGGCTGAAGATTGAACCTGTGATTTTGGGATTTCTTATTGAATTTCAGCAGAGGAATTTATTTAACCCCTCTGTAAAAATGATAATTACTCTTGTAAGAGTAGGGATGCACTGATCAATATTACTGATAAGACCTGAGTGTGAATAACTGAGGTGGAATAAATTGTGCTATGAAGCTGCACGAGCTAGAAAAGGGACAAGAACTGAGTTGTCCTGTTATAGTGTGACGATGGCTACCTACTAAAGCAGGTAGAGTCTCTTGCAATTGAGATGACTGGTTAGGTAAGAATTAAGATCCTCATGAAGAACTCCTTCATGATTTAGGAAATCTGGGACTGGTAAGATCCTTAGAAAGTTATAATTACTGCATTATTAAAAGACAAAACCCTGAGCATATAACTCCTCATGATTGTGAGGACTGATGAAAATATGTAGGGTCAGATTACCTGACCTATAATGGTTAGAATCGACAACAAGGATAATCTGTTTAAGCAAGATTAAGAGGAGTCCTCTGGGACTGTTGCTAATTCCTAAGAGTGGCCCTTGTTGTTCTACTTATATGTCTAATATAATGCACTCATTAATTATCAATCCAGGATTTGTAATCAACAGAGTTACAAGACACCAGTAAGAAAGGTAATTCCTAATGTCACGAGTATAGAATCAAACTAGATTATGTATGTTGGAAACAAATCAAAATAGAAAACTACAATGCACTTTGGTTGTCCTTCACAAAGAGGCTATCTATTCCATTACGGCACATGCAAGTATAAGATGGAATTGGTTTGATAGATCAACTCTGATGTCTGGCCAGAAAACTAACTATGCAATCCACACCTTCTAAAAGGAAATCACACATCAATCAGCATAGCATGGGTAGTTCAATAGTCAATATGTTGGTTCTACTATGGTTCACAATGAACTTCACTAGTTCTTACCCAAGTAGTTTTGACTATTGTTGCCAACATCTATGATCACTCAAGGAAATAAAATTCATGAGAACAAAAAACAAAGCATATGCAAAAATAGAGCAATTAAAGATCTCTAAACAATTATAGAATGGAAATATTAATCTAAGTTGTACTGCTATCATCTAACAGAGTTAAATCTTTACCTAATTCAATGTTTATACTACTGAAAACAAACACTAATGCTAATCTATGAAGAGGATGACCTTTGTTGGGTGGTGGGCCCTTGCTGCTTCAATAGGTCAGCTACTGAAGTCTACATGAAGCTTGCTTTTAACACACACATTACTCTAACTCACACTTCAAAACGTAAGATCAAAACTCTCTTTAACAACTCAACTCATTCTTAATCATAGATAATCAAAATATGGAGATAAAATGACATTCCATTAATCTTCACTCAGAATACGATCTGTACTATCATACGCTGCTTACATATTGAATGATATGCTAACTCTCCTCCTCTTCTACCATCCTTGCCACGGCTATTTAATAGTCTGAATCATGAAACACAAGGAGGCGAAGTGATTTGCAAATCAATCAGTTGTTAAGTTTAATCATTCGGTTACATCTTTAGCTTCATCCTCATGACACGAAGTGCATGAGGATGAGGAAATCAACAAACTATCATTATCATAGCAAATAGACGTCCACCAATGGGCTTAGGCGAGATCTGGCACTTAACTTAGTGCATTAGGCTCTTCCATATTAGTACCGGATCGTAACAAGTAGATGGTACCGGATCATGACAGTGCGCAAAAGGTGGTACCAAATCATGAAAGAGCATGGCCGTTGGTACCAGATCATAACAGAGCATAGTCGTTGGTACCGGATTATAAAAGAGCGTGGCTGTTGGTACCAGATTACAACAGGTAAGATTTAGTACCAGATGCATTTGGTACCAGATCAGACAACGACAGTCTTGGTGCGCAGGTACCATATCATGACAGAGCTGGTACAGGAACGCTAGACATCTTATGACCTTATTACTGGCAATTGGTAGCATTCTTGTCATTCACTCAAGCTTTAGGTAAGCCAAAAAGGTATAGGTGAAGAGTATAATAGGGAAATTTGAATGTCAATTTCGAGTCTCAACATTCCCCCATGCCAAAATCATTGCATGTCCTCATGCAACTGAAAACAAAACCCAAAATTTTTCAAAACTTGAGACTGTGTTCTTTACTTTGATGGGTCAATGATGTTGATGGCTGAAGCCTCTTCTCTTAGCTCCCTTTTGATGACCCTAATGTATTGTAGGAGTCATAACACCTTCTTGAGCTTGTTAGAGGTCTCTTCATGGTCATCTTGAATTTGTTGGCTGGTTGCTTTCAATTGCTCATTTTCCTTTTTGATATATCTATCCAATAGTTGATATTCCTTTACGTCCCGTTGGAGTTCCTGATTTTGTTTTTGTAATTCCCTAATCCTTTTCTTCATTTTTTCTTTTTTCAAGTTCTTTGTTGATTCTACCATTACTGGTTGGGTGCACTCCCTTTCCTCGACTTCCTCCCTTATCCCACATAAAGTAATAGTGGCTTGCTCCTCGGTCAGACTAGGGATGTCATATTGGATTGGTAAATCCTCAGAAGGGGAGGTAAGGTCGATTGGATCTTCCTGTGTATGAGGACTGACTATTGTTTTTCCCTTCTTTGCCATGCTCCTCGTAGTTCTTTTACAAGGAGGTACCGGATCAGGGATGCTCACAGGCTTCTTTTATTTCTTCTCTAATTGTGAAATGGTGACAGGGGGTTGTGCCACAAACTGTTTACTTTTAGTTTATGAGCTATGCTTCCTTTTCTTCATCATTTTCTAATGGTCCTCTTTCTCAACTGCCACCGTTGAAGTCTCTTTTACTACTTTGTTTTAACCTTTTGATTCAGAGCTTTTAGAAGTCCTGTTGACTGTGGAAGAGGACCCTGCCTTTTCATGTTGGCTCACTGCCCTAGATGATGGTGGAGTTGTCTTATCCTCCTTGCTCTTTTTCTCTTGGGGTTCCTTACTTTTCTTTGGATTATGCTGGGTTTCCTCCACAGATTTGTTTCCTGTGGGAAGGTGTTGTGTGATAAGGGTTTTCCAACTAATTCTTTTTTTCCTAAGCTCATGCAAAACTAGCATTTTAATGAAACCTTAATGGTAGATGCTAGTCTTTTTTATTTTGGAGATGGATTTAACACCTCTTACCATTTTATTCAAACTCATCCATAGAAAATATGGAAAATCGATTTCAGGGCCTCCTTCAAAATGAAATAGGAGCCTAAGGTGATAAATGAAAGTCGTGGCATACCTGCCTTCACAGGTGACAAATCATTGAAGACTAGTAATCATTCGATGGTATTCTTCTTTGATGTAGTTTCTAGGGATCTCTTTCTTCCAGTTAGGGTGCTGATGATATGCCTTCAAGAATTGTTGGCACATCTCTTTGTTAATTCCTACACCTTTGAAGTATTTAGCTCCTTTGCTAGGCAGTCCCGTAACCTCCCTTACGGTTGCTTCATTAATTGTCAGTTGTAGATTGCCTATACATGTCATATCTCCATCATAAACTTGTATAAATTACTGAGATATCTTCTCATTCCAGCCTGTAAATTTTTCCAGAAATGGTATCCACCCCAATCTGGCATGTTTTTCTTGACATAATTGGTATTCCTCGGTTTCCCTATAAATTTGGAAAACCGGTTCATGTCTAGTAATGACCATCGTTATAAGTTGAGAAAAGGATTGGGCTGTAGCACAAGGGTTTAGTTAATTGAAGGGTTTGGTACCGGAAAGGAGCAGGCTCGGAACTGGAGAAAATCTCACGACAAGGGGAAATATGGTGATGGTGTTGTGAATGGTAAGTTTAAGTGAGGGTGCTGCAAGGAAAAATTATGACCAAATGAGGCTTATCTGGATGGCTTCACCACCAGATAATCCATTTCATATCTACCCGTTGCTGTAATGATGAGGATAAGACGTCGGGTATCAGGGCATCATTTTGGAATAGGTGATTGGACTTTCGGGGGGTGAAATTAATGTTAGATCGTGGTTCATGATATACGATGGGTTCGTGAATTGTTTAAGGACGAAATATGTTTGTGGCTTATCATTTCTATGCATGCTTCATATTTTGATATGATTTTTTCCTTTAACCATGTTCAAGAGCTATGAGAGGATTAATTAGATTTAGGCATATAGGTATGAGGGATAGGCACATGGGTTTAATGCTAAGGTCAAAAGATCTAGTGTGTCTTTTCATACTTATTGTAGTTTTATGAGCATAGGAAAATAAATACCATGTTACCTTTGCTTTCACCTTTGTATGATCGATGCTCATAGAATGTGTGACTGCTTGTAAATTGTCAAGATTCATCCTTTTAGACTGAAGCTTCTTGAAAACTTCGTACGAGAATGTCCTGTACCTATGTTATTCTGTGTTTATCTTCTTTGTATTTGGTTTTGCAGGTGGATTATATGAGTCTGGAAAAGAGTTCTGAAGGGGCCCTTTGACCTTCCCCCATGCTGAAGATGTTGTATATTTGTAGGCAAAAAGATTCAATCATTTTATATCATAATGGAGAAATATGATAAGAGCAAAAGAAACCAATCAAATTTTAGAAGTAAAGCTTATCACTTATCATATGATCTCATGCCAAAAAAGATGAAATTGCCCAGCTTTTAATGGATTATTGACAGAGGTAGCATTCAGCAGTGAAACAGGGGAATATATATGTTTGTATTTCATGCCAAAAATGAAATTGCCCTTCTTCTAATGGAGTATTGATAGAGGTAGCATTCAGAAGTGAAACAGGGGAATACATATGTGTTTTCCAGAAGAACAGATCCCACCTAACTTGCTTCAAAGATTTACTATCATTGGTTGTTATAGATAAATTTCACAATATAAGTAAGTTAGACTCCCTAGTTAGGGCTCCCCGACAACGGCGCCAAAATGTTATGCTACTTATATGTCTAATATAATGCACGCATTAATTATCAATCTGGGATTCGTAATCAATAGAGTTACAAGACACCAGTAATAAAGGTAATTCCTAATGTCACGAGTATAGAATCAAACTAGATTATGTATGCTGGAAACAAATCAAAATAGCAAACTACAATGCAATTTGGTTGTCCTTCACATATAGGCTATCTATTCCATTATGGCACATGCAAGTATAAGATGGAATTGGTTTGATAGATCAACTCTAATGTCTAACCCAGAAAACTAACTATGCAATCCACACCTTCTGAAAGGAAATCACACATCAATCAACATAGCATGGGTAGTTCAATAGTCAATATGTTGGTTCTGCTGTGGTTCACAATGAACTTCACTAGTTCTTACCCAAGTAGTTTTGACTATTGCTGCCAACATCTATGATCACTCAAGGAAATCAAATTCATGAGAATAGAAAACAAAGCATATGCAAAAACGGAGCAATTAAACATCTCTAAACAATTATAGAATAGAAATCTCAATCTAAGATGTACTGCTATCATCTAATAGAGTTAAAGCTTTAGCTAATTCAATGTTTATACTATTGAAAAAAAACACTAATGCTAATCTATGAAGAGGCTGACCTTTGTTGGGCGGTGGGCCCTTGCTGCTTCAACAGGTCAGCTACTAAAGTCTACAGGAAGCTTTCTTTTAACACACACATTACTCTAACTCACACTTCAAAACATAAGATCAAAACTCTCTTTAACAACTCAACTCATTCTTAATCATAGATAATCAGAATATGGAGATAAAATGGCATTCCATTAATCTTCACTCAGAATATGTTATGTATTATCATACGTTGCTTATATATTGATTGATATGCTAACTCTCCTCCTCTTCTACTATCCTTTCCACGACTATTTAATAGTCTGAATTGTGAAACACAAGGAGGCGAAGTGATTTGCAAATCAATCAGTTGTTAAGTTTAATCATTTGGTTACATCTTTAGCTTCATCCTCATGACACGAAGTGCATGAGGATGAGGCAATCAACAAACTATCCTTATCATAGCAAATAGA
>SNQJ01S0014566.1:373278-389018 GCA_010110895.2 Picea sitchensis
GACACAAATTATATTGAAATAGATGCACTATCTAACCTTAGAATATAATTGTAGCAACAATTTTAATGTATGTTATAGTGGTTTGAAAAAGGCACCTATCTATGGTGTAGGAAGCCACACAAGAGATTATTCTTCCAAGCAAACTATTGCTATATAAACCTCGAAACACCGTGGTGATGACCCTACTAGTCAATTACCAGGATTATAGAGTCTGTTCAATACTCTGTAGATCAATAAGATTAAGTAACTGCTTTCTATGAGCTCTCTGGTTATACAATTCTTTAGATATTAAAAACAATATGTTCCTATGAAGTTCATAGAAACTTCTTTTCTTTTACATCTCAATCTCACTCTCCAATCACACTGATCATGATTCAATCTAGTCATAAATCCTGGATTACAGAGTATACAAATTCTCTATATTTTCACTGTAACCTGGTCTATATCGACTCCTTTTAATGGTCTCCATAATTCAGGGATCTGGATGATCGGACCCACAATTTTCTATGTCCATAGGTGCTCAAATTTAGAGCTTCTTCCATTCTCATTTGTTTTGTGTCTCTACTATTGCGGACGATGAGCCTTTCGTTATCCTTGGAGCGTTTTCCTTAGGCGTAAAGCCTCATATCGTTGATCTAGAAATGATCAATGATCAATACCCCACTTCAATTCCATGAATTCTATATATCAGATCAACAATCGAACGAACCAATTCAATCCGATCAATGCCTGGATAATGACAAAATTCCTCTGTTGAAGAGAGGATTTTTCACTCAGAACTTTGGAGCTCGATCGCTCTGCATAACTCTAAATAGAAGTTCTTAACAGAGTTTAAATCTCTAGAACATGCAATCATAAATTTATTGGATTCCCTTCGATTAACATGAATTCATTAGAACCTTCTAATGATTATTAGATTGATAAACCACATAAAGACATGACATCATTAACACAAGTAAAATGACAAACTAATTGTCTTCTCTCAATTTAATTACTGAACATGGATTTACATAATCCATTTTCCTTTTTGGCCGGATCTAATCATTCCATTGGCCTCTATTTGGTTATTTAGGCCACGATTGGCCTCTCTCATACACACCTGTTTCACTATGCCCAATTCCTAACCTTTCAATTTTCTTAGACTTACATATTTAAACTAAAGGACTCTGAAACTAGAATTGGCTCAGATCCACAAAATCCTCCATTTCAAATCCCTAGGATTACCCTCTTTATAAGATCCCCTTCCATATGATCAAGTAACTGGAGAATTTAATAGCCTAGTTGTTCCCCCTAGGCTATGGTCTCACCAAAAAGGGTACTAGTGCCGAAGGTGGCATCCCTAGGCTATAGTCTCACCAAAAAGGGTACTAGGGCCTAAGGTGGCCATGCCATTGAGGATGCTAAAGTTAGATTATTAAAGTGATATTGGTTAATAAGGAAAAATAAGTTAAATAGATAATATGAGATAAGTGAAGAAAAAGACTTTGGAAATCCAATTAATAATTTAAGTGAGAATTATAATGTTGGAGTATAAGACAAAATGAGGGCACCTCACTTCATCATTCTTGATCATTTCTAATTGCAATTTTGAGCTCTAGCAGCTTGAGTGTTTTGAGGGTTTTGACTAGACAAACCCTAGAGATCAGCACGGAGGTGAAATATCCCTCCTTTCCTGGCCCAATCTTGGCCAAGGTGGTGAAAGATTCCACCCTCACCATTATATTCAAATCGGATCATTCTTATCTATCATTTGTGAAGAGGGGCACACCATTGGAAGGGTTTATGCAGGAAGGGTGCGGTATTCAGCCTTGAGGAGTTCAATTTGGCCCTTTGTGGTTGGATCTGGAAGAGATCTTTACTTGGGAACATTTTCTATCCCTGGTGTTGTGTTGGTTTTGTCACTTGGGTGAGCAAAAAAACAACACTTTCATGTTTAGATAAGCCTGCTAAACAATAAAAAAGTTTGTGAGTTGGTTAGACAAACCAAATACACATGAAAACAAATAAATACAACTAAAAAAAACTAAGAAATAAATGTTAGAGAAGCTTGAAGAACTTAGAACCATAAAAGCAAAGAAATGACTAATATATAGCTACCATTGGATCAATATATTGGAAGGCTAAACATCGTAGAGAAAGGCAGAGACTTATGTGTCCCCTCTTCCTCATTGGGAGGGATCTTGAGTTCCCTAATTGAGAACTCTTCTCTTCATACAATGGAAGAAATGACAATGGTGAAGAAAAACAATGCCTATTCCCTCAAGAGGTGAGTGGAATGGCCTATTGCAATGGTGCTTGAAGGCTTCAAAGAGAAAAGAGGATTCTCAAAGAAGAATTCTTCCAGCATAACAATACCTTGAAGATCTTATTTTCTTAGCACCCATGCCAAATATTTATAGCATCCATCCATGGAAAAATGTAATTAGTTCATAGTGTGAACAAGGGGCTTTTTAGGGCACCCTCTAGCCCTTGACCAACCTCCAGGCTAGATTTCGCTCAGATATGAGTGTCAAATTGTGTTGGGGGTCGGACTAGAAGTGGTTGAGGGGCCGGCAAGATCCATAAATGTGTTGTTCATAGAAGTGCGCATATTTTCTCATAGACAGTCATGCAGTTTGCGCACAGTGCGCGTTGAGGCCCATGTTTTTCCTGCACATTGTGCGCACACTTCCTTTGGTGAATTTGTGCACTTTGATGTTTGACCCAAGTATATAGTTTTTTGCCTTTTGGATGGATTTTAGAGCTGTAGGTGAACTAATTGTTGTTGGCATTGATGTTTTTCTTCAACCATTGTGTGCAATGTTGTAGACGATTTTTCATTGATAACACCTGGAGTGACCTTTCTTGACATTCTTGGGGGTTTTCATCCTCCATAATTATTTATTATCAGAGTTGGGCAAATTTTCTGAAGGAGAGCACATTTGGGTTCAAAGATCCATTGATTTGAGGTTAGTTTTATCATCTACAAAAAGGGAAATTCCTCATATGAGTCAACCATTATCTTTCCTACAAGTTAACAACCATCTCATGAAGTTTTGAGACTAGATCTTAGCCATACAAATTCCTAGGGTGTGCTACAACCAGTGAGGGCACAACTAAGCTAGAGGATTCAATGTTTTGGAGGAAGGGAAACAGATTGATCTTATAGATCTTCTGCATGCAGCTATTGGAAGCTTAGGGAATCCTATATCTCTCCTTTCTATTGTATCTTGGAGGTGATATCAACCACATCTTCCATTTCCTATCTATATTTCTAGATCCTCTCTTCTCTTGTACGGAGGTCAGCTATATATTAAATAAATAAAGATATGAGATTATGGATATTATTGTTGTTGTATCTATTGTTCATTGTTTTTTAGTTCATGTTCATCATTGCAAAACTATTTTTCTTTAAAACTCAACTACAAACCACAACATAAGCTCAATAAAACTACATGTGCAAACTGTTTGACAAAACCCTTCAACCAGAAAAACATTAAAACTGAAACATTCCACATAGATCCACTTGGGGATCTTATAGTGGTATCAAAGCTTTGAATCCTCCCAGTCTATGAGGATTTTTTGATGAGATGGTACAAAAGGAAGAAGAAGAACAGAGGAGATAAGGATCCAGAGATAGAGATGGGGGAAAGACAAGAAACAAGGGATGGTAACCGATAGAGAGGTGCCAATTGAATTAGAAAGAATAACAGAGGAACTACAATGCTCCATTGACAAGACATGATTTATCATGCAACACCATTTGGATGAGAAACATGAGTGCTTATCCAAGGGACAAGATGATCTCAAATTAGCCTTGACAACTATTGAACATGGACATGAGTGTTTGGTTACCAAATTGGAAGCAAGGCATGACATGATTGCACATCTTCTCATGTAGATGGTACATAGCGGGGAACCCTAGAATAATGAAGGGAATAATGGGGCTAGTGGATCTCATGGAAGAGAGAGGTATCACACAAAGACTAGTCAGAGGGTCAATAGTGAGGGGCAAAGCCTATCTGGGATCACAACCAACAGGGCACTAGTGAGTAGTAGGATCATGCCATGTTTCTTAGACACACAATAGAAGGATGCCAATGTGCCAGGGTGTATGGAAATAGAGGACAACTTTGAAGAGTATGAGAGGGAGTATACTGCCTTGAGTGCAGGGTTCAGGAGACAGGTTTCATTGGGAGAGTATTGTGGAATCAAATACAGAGGCAAACCTAGAGAGTTTCATAGGGGTAATCATGATCTGGGGTGCAAAGTAGGAAAAATGGAGATTCCCCCTTTTGACAGGACAACCAGATCATCTGCAAAGGCGAGGGTACATAAATTGGATGCCTATCTGTAGTTAAAACCTGTGATGGAGATGGAAGCCATCAAATTTTCCACCTTATACTTGGAAGGAAAATCCCATGAGTGGTGGTACCATGGGATGACGACTTTGGGACATGCACACATTACCTCCTATGAATATTTCACACAAAGGCTCATATACAGGTTTTATCAAGTGGATCCATAACTTCGTTTCCATGAGCTCACCCAACTTAGAAAAACAAGCACAACTGAAGCATCCATTAAACAATTTTGGAGGCTAGTAGTCATGGTTCTAGATGTGTTAGAATCCATATTTATGATGCTCTTTTCTGAAGAGTTGATAGATCCATTATGTGATTGGCTCATGCCTTTTAAGCCTAATACACTTTAGGATTTGATTTGGAGGATGAGGGACTTGGAAGGGGTAGCTTCTAAACACAAATTCATTCCAAGGCCACCAATTTCTCCAAGGGGAAATGATCAAAGGATTGTAGACATAGGTAAAGCGAAATTGGATGAAGCTACCAGGAGCGAGTTGAGAAAAAAACAATTATGCTACACTTGTAAAGAACCATGGGAACCAGGTCACAGATGCATGGGGAAAGGAAAGATCCACTACATTGAGGTTCTTTCCAAAAATGAGGAGGAATATGATGTGGGGTACATTCAAATTATATAAGTGACCCAAATAGAAGAAGAGCTCATGCATGGGGAAGAAAAAGAAGAACCAATGCGCAACTAGGAAAGATGTAGTATTCCAGATATAAAATAGTATGAAGAACAAAAATACTTTAGCTAGAAATGGCAAAACAACAATGATATAACCAGAACAATACCAGAATAATACCAGAATAACACCAGAAAAAACACCTTGATTAATGATATCAATTTTCACTTGCCTCTTCGAGGGTGAAACCTTCAGTAGAGCAGAGATCTATTAAAATAATATCTAAGACAAGACTTCTCATACCCTCTACTCTTATTTATACTAAATCTATCTATTCAAAAGAACAATCTAGAGGAAGATCCTTCTAGAAGTGGAATCTTCTATTAGGTCTTCTTACAATTGACTTATACCTCCTTATTGCTAGGCCTTATTAATATTGACCCTTATTACATGGAAACATATTATTCTACCCACTTAATGGGTTAGGTAGGTTAGGTCCCTAACATTCCCTCCCCCTTAAAATCATCCTTGTCCTCAAGGCTTGAGATGAGGAAATTGTTGCGGAATGTTAGCTGGCTCCTAGGTGGCATCCATGAGAGTTGTATATTTCCACTTGAATAACACTTCCTTGATGGTGCACTGATGAATATGATGCTCACACTAGTCCAAAACTGCTTGTAGCTGCAACCAGATGGATCCTTCTTCATCCAACTCAGGAAGGATGGTTTGAGTTTGGCACTTAGTTCCAAACACCTTCTTTAAGCAAGAGACATGAAAAACAAGATGGAGCTTAGAATAACTAGGCAAAGCTAACTGATAGGCCACCTGTCCCACACACTTGAGAACTATATAAGGACCATAAAATTTGGGTGCTAGTTTTTGGAAATGTTCGGCCTTGAGTGAAGTTTTTTTATAATGTTGCAGTTGAAGAAATACCTGGGCTTCTTCAAAAAATTGACGTTCAGAGTGAACTTGATCGGCTTGTTTCTTCATGTGATTATGATCCATGAACAAATTCTCTTTGAGGGTATGGAGAATAGCTTCTCGAACGGTAAGTGTTTGGTCAACCAATTGAACCTTTGAGACACCTGGCATGTAGGATAGAACGAAAGGTGGCTTTTGTCCATATATTGCTTCAAAAGGAATCATGCGAGTAGCTGTATGGTAAGGAGTGTTGTACCACCATTCAGCTAATGGTATCCATTGAGCCCATTGATTTTTCCTTTCAAAGGAAAAACACCTCAAATAAGTCTCCAAACACTTGTTGACAACTTCAGTTTGACCATCAGCCTGGGGATGATAGGTGGTGCTGAGATGCAATTGAGTGCCCTGTAGCCTGAATAGTTCTTGCCAAAAATTGTTGGTGAAAGTGGGGTCTTGATCAGAACAATAGAATGAGGCATGCCATGAAGCTTGAAGATATGATCCATGAAAAGTTGAGCCACAATGGATGCAGTAAATGGATTTTGAAGAGAACATAAATGAGCATACTTGGAAAGACGATCAACTACCACCATGATCACTGACATATTACATGATTTAGGTAATCCCATAATAAATTCCATAGAGATGTTCCTCCAAATAGCGGGTGGAATCAGAAGCAGTTGGAGTGTGCTAGGGGTTTTGATTGTTTCTCCCTTGTTATGTTGACAAACATCACATCCTGCCACAAAAGTGCGAATGTCCTTTTTCATACCATCCTAGAAAAAAGAACGTTTGACCTTGTCATAGGTTTTGGTAAACCCTGAGTGCCTAGCTGTGGGAGTAGCATGAAGCTCGGAAAGCACTGTGGATTTAAGTTGTGACTATTTACTTAAATAAAAATGACCTTTGTAGCGAAGATCATCATTATGCCAAGAGTACCCTGGGGAAACTGGAGAATTGTCTTGCAATTGTTGGATTAGATGCAAAATTTTAGGATATTGTAGCCATTCCTGGTGAACATCTTGGAGCCAATCTGGTACAATGAAGGATAGGGAGAAAAGGGACCCTTCATCTTCATATTTTCAAGAAAGAGTGTCAACAACCACATTTTCTTTGCCTTTCTTGTAAATGATCTCATAATCATATCCAAAGAGCTTAGTTACCCATTTTTGTTGCTCTAGAGAGGAAGGTTGTTGCTCCAGAAAATACTTGAGGCTTTGATGATTTGTGTTAATTTGGAAGTGTTTCCCCAAGAGATAAGGGCGTCAGAGATCCACTGCATGCAAAATAGACAATATTTTCTTTTCATAGATTGATTAGCCCAAATGGCATTCTGAAAATTGTTTACTGGTAAAGGCCAACTGTATGCCCTCTTGCATAAGGGCTGCTCAAATTCCTCTCCCATAGGCATCACATTCTAGGACAAAGGTCTTTGTGAAATCAGGAAGGGCCAAGACCGTAGTAGTACACATCATCGCCTTCAATGCTTGAAAGGCCAAATCAGCTACAGGAGTCCAAGTGAAAGAATTATTTTTAAGTAGAGCAGTGAGAGGTGCCGCAATCTTTCCATAATTCTGAACAAACTTCGATAATAGCCTATTAAACCCAGAAAACCACGCAAGATTTTGATAGTCTTGGGGCGAGGCCAATCTTGCATTGCTTCAATCTTCTTAGGATCCACCCAAACACCAACCTTGCCAACAATATGACCCAAGTACTCGACTTCTGAGGCACCAAAGGAACATTTAGAGTGTTTGAGGAAAAGTTAATACTGAGAGAGTAGATGAAGAACTTGATCCACATGGGCAAGATGAGATTGCCAAGTTTTACTATAGATGAGAATATCATCAAAGAAAAATAAGACAAAATGACAGAGAAAAGGACAGAAGACAGGATTCATGAGGCTTTGGAAGGTGGAGGGGGCATTACACAGGCCAAAGAGCATGACCAAGAAATCATAGTTCCCCTCATGAGTTCAAAAGGAAGTCTTGGGGATGTCAGCATCTTGCATACGTATCTGGTGGTAGCCAGAACGCAGATCAAGTTTAGTGAAATACTGAGTACCACTCAACTCATCCAAGAGATCATCAATGATAGGAATGGGAAACTTGTCCTTGATGGTGAATTTATTGAGGGAACAAAATTCAGGACACATGCGCCAAGTACCTTCTTTCTTAAGTACCATGATCAGAGGAGAGGAATAAGGGCGAATAACACCCTCTTGTAGAAATTCCTGCACTATTTTATCAATTTCATTCTTTTGGGCAAAGGGATGACGATAAGGGAAAACATTGGGAGGAATGATCAAGGGGTATGGAATGATCATGAACACCATGAGAAGGCAGAAGTCCCTGAGGAGTGGAAAAAACATCTTGGTGTTTGGAGATAATAGCTTGGAGGTTAGGATGCAAAGAGGGTGTCTCAACCGCGTGAATAAAATGGAGTTGAGCAATAATACCAGAGTGTCCTTTCTTGAGGAGATTTTCCATGTGATGGGAACTGATGATCTCAGGAGAACTAGCTGTGAGACCTTGGAAGTGATACCTTTGTCTCTCCTATTGGAATTGCATGGTTAATTCCTTAAAATCCATAAGAATGGGACCGAAAGTGCGTAACCATTTAACACCTAGAACAATGTCAGAAACACCCATTTCAATGGAAAACATATGAGATTTTGGGTGGTAATGGCCAATTTGAAGATGTACATTTTCACAACGCCCACCACATTTCATGGACCCACCATTGGTTATCATGATTTGAAAATTATTGACAACACAAATATAACAATTGGTTTTTTGGGCAATGCGACGATGAATAAAGTTGTGGGTTATACCATTGTCAACAAGGATGATGACCTTCATATTCTTAATATAGCAAATGAGCTTGAGGGTTTGTGGAGCAGAGAAGCCAGTGAGGGCATGTAAGGAAATGAGTGGTTCAACTTCAGGTGGGTTAGCGAGCTCCTGGGTAGCATCAGGAAGGGTGGGCTCTTCAACAAGTGAAAGTGTCACATCTTCTTTGAGAACATCTTCGGAAATGGCCATAAAAAGATTTTGTTCTTTATACTTGTTCCCCATAAAATATTTTTCATCACAATTATACCAAAGACCCTTCAGTTGGCATTCAACCATTTCATCCCTAGTTAATTTTTGGACCTTGAGGGGAGTGGCAGGGGGGTTAGGATTAGTGGGTTGAGGGAGAGGAACAAAAGAGGGTTTTTTGTTCTAGGAAAAAACAACTTGTTGGGCCTCTTTAGGAAATTTAGTAGCTTCCATTGATAAAGCATTCACGGAAGAAAGAATATGACAGACCCTTGCTTCAAAAGGCCAAATGCTCAAAGCAGTTATAAAGTATTCCACTATGCCTGACTATTTCAACTTGGTCAAACAACCGAGATAGTGGGTATCAGTGTCAAAGCGGTCATAGATCTCTGCAACAAACTAGGTCCAGGTAATATACCCATGACGTGAATTTTTACACCATTGCCACCATTTCCATCATTTAGGATCTAGATAGAGGACTACATAGCGAAGTTTGGCCAACTCATAGTAATACCATGCAGAGAAAAATAATGCTCCATTTGAGTGACCCAACCCATAGGATCGAAGCCATCAGATTTATTTACATCAGTGCGGGGAAGACGGGGGTCGTGTTGAAAGGAGTTGTATTAAAAATGCATACAATGAGAGGAATCAATAGCATCAGGTTGGTCCGAGGAGGAAGGACCCGAAGGGAGGTTCAACAACTGGTTGACAACAGACTGGAGGGTGTTAAATTGGTTTATGAAGTTGGCTTCCATGGTGTCAAATTTGTGCTATACTTGGGTCTCGAATTGTGCAAGGCAGGAATTGGTAGAGCCAATCTCAGATGTCACTTGATTGATGCAAGCTTGCAGGTATTGGTTACGAGTGGTGTCCATTTGGAGAGGTGAAGTGTGAGTAAGGAAAAATGGGTGGGTGGGACCACAGAAAAGGAGTTATAAGTGATAGGTACCAAGACGATCAGGGTGAGAAGGGAAATATAATGGAATAGGTGGAAGCTAAGAAGGGGTCAGGTGCACTAAAAAAGATGATCAAAAATGAAAGGTGTGACTGCGATCAGGGAGAAAAGGGGAATCCAATGGGATAGGTCCCAAATAAGTGTGTTGATGGGATCACTATACTCTTTTTTTTTTACTTTTGCGGAGTTATACTCCGGCCTGAATAATATTGTAGTGACAAAATGCCCAAATGCTTAATAGGAAGAAATGTGTAGTAATTTCGCAACCAGAATGTAGAAGGAACAGTTGCACGGCAATAGATCTTATCTGTTCTATTTTTATTTCCTTCCCAAGGGTTAGGGTATTCAGGGTTTCTACAGACAAGGGTTTTCCCTATGCCATAGCTCTCTAATATATGTGTGGGGTCCAACAATAGTACTCAGCCCAATATCTCAGGGAACCAGCTAAGGAGGCTAGACCGTTCCCTTAGCCGTACTACCCGACTACCCAGGTACTAGAGAGTATATTCCTGAGTGTTGTTCTCGATGGCACTATAGCAGTCAAGTGGCCAATCGGTTTATCTATGGAGGGCTTCAAAAGATCTAGGTCGATCCGTATACATGTGCTTTCTGATGCAGTATCAATCGAAGGGATACAAATAGGGGTTACAAGGGTGGCCAACATATGTGTGCCTGAGTATCTCTTGTATTTCCTGCGTGTATTACTCGCCAACCACGGGTTTATGTGAATACAAAAATATATCTATAGCTTTAAGACACTGGAATATGTCTCTACCCTGAAAAAAAATTAACCCACAATTTTCTGCTGAGGAAAGTGCTCTGATACCACTTGTAGTATTCCAGATATAAAATAGTATGCAAAACATAAATATTTTATCTAGAAATGGAAGAAAAACAATGATATAACCAAAACAATACCAAAACAATACTAGAATAACACCAGAATGAACACCTTGATTAATGATAGCAATGTTCACTTGCCTCTTCGAGGGGGAAACCTCCAACAGAGTAGAGCTCTATTACAATAATATCCAAGGAAAGACTTCTCATACCCTTTACTCTTATTTATACTAAATCTATCTATCCAAAATAACAATCTAGAGGAAGATCCTTCTAGAAGCGGAAGCTTCTATTAGGTCTTCTTACAATTGACTTATTCCTCCTTATTTCTAGGCCTTATTAATATTGACCTTTATTACATGGAAATATATTATTCTACCCACTTGAGGGGTTAGGTAGGTTAGGTCCCTAACACAAGAATTAATAATGATATTATTGCATCCATCAGTGGAGTACCTAAATTTAGCACTTTCAGGATGAGAGGAGTCTTCCAAGGACAAAGGGTCACAATACTTATTGATGGTGGGGCCTCTCAAAATTTTATTGATGCTGCCTTGGTGAATAGGAGACACCTCCCTACTGTTGAGTTTGAGGGATTCTTAGTGGAGGTAGTAGGGGGACGTACCATGCCATGTGTTAGATATATCCCACAGACGAGTCTTACCTCGGGAATAAATAATTTGACATAGGATCTCTATGTGAGGGACCTACCAGACACCAGTGTTATACTTGGAGTTCAATGGGTTAGCACCTTGGGTCCTATCACTACAAATTACAAAACTATGGAGATGTCCTTCAATTCTCCATAAGGAAAGAGGGTGACATTGAAGGGGATGACATAGAATGCTCCCAGGATGGTTTCAACAAAGCACATGGAGGCCATATTAAAGCGTGAGGATGTGTCTTATGTATCAAAGTGTTTAGTTTCAGTGAAAACCAATTAGGAAGGTGACCAACACTATTCACATGAAATACAAAGGATACTTGGAAAGCATGAGAAGGTATTTGGGAAAATTCCTCTACAACAAAAATAGGATAGGGGTTTTGAACACACCATTGAGCTAGAAGAAGGATCTAAGCTGATCATCACCACACCTTACTGACACCAAAAAAGGTTCAAAGATGAATTGAAAAGGCAATCAAAGAGTTGTTGGACATGGGACACATTAGGCCTAGCTCAAGCCCATTAGCATATTTAGTTGTGTTGGTTAAGAAGAAAGATGGCACAATGAGAATGTGCATTGACTACAGGGAACTAAACAAGAAAACAATAAAAAACAAGTAACCAATTCCTAGGATTAATGAATTTCTTGATGAGCTCCATGGCATGGTTTATTTTTCAAAGATTGATCTTCATTCAAGATACCATCATATTTGGGTGAGGGAATAGGATATCCATAAAACATCCTTCAGGTGCCATTATGGCCATTATGAGTTCTTAGTTATGCCTTTTGAGCTAACTAACACATCAACTAGATTTCAATCTTGCATGAATCACATTTTCAATAAACAGTTAAGGAAGTATCTCTTGGTTTTTTTTTATGATTTGCTAATCTATAGAAAAACGTGGGAGGACCAGCTCAAGCATTTGGATCAAATTTTGAGCATCATGGAGGAAAAATCTTTGTATTACAATGAATCTAAATGTGAGTTTGGGATGATAGAAGTATTATATTTGGGACATATCATTGGAGAAAAGGGGGTATAATTTCATCAAGAGAAGATAAAAACCATCTTGGATTGGCCAACACCAAGGAACATCACAAAGATATGAGGATTTCTTGGTATTTTCACCTACTATAGGAGATTCATTAAAGGGTTTTCACAACATCGTGTTCCCTTGATTGATATAACTAGGAAAGATTCGTTTAAGTGGACTGAAGCATCCCAACAAAATTTTGATAAAATAAAGAAGGTCATGAGCACTTGTCCGGTCCTAGCATTACCAAAAAAAATTCAGTCATTCATACTAGAGTGTGACACATCAGGGGAATGAATTGGGGTTTTCATCATGTAGAATATGACTCCTGTTTCTTTTGAAAGTAGAAAACTAAGAGGACCTGAGTTATTATACACTATATATGATAAGGAGATGCTATCTATCATGCATGCGCTAGCTAAGTTTAGACAATACTTGGTGGGAGCCAATTTTATAGTCAAAACATATTACAATAGCCTCAAATACTTTTTGGAGCAAAAATACCTCAACGAATGACAACAAAAATGGGTAAGAAAAATCCAATCCTATGATTTTGTTATAGAGTTTGTCAAAGGGAAGCATAATGTTGTAGTGGATGCCTTGTCTAGGAGGCCTTTATCTTACACCTTGTCAGAAATTTCGGTTGAATGTAAATCACATCTGTTAGTGGAGTACTCCAAAAACAAGTTTTCTTGTGAGATTATGGATGGGAAGAGTCAAGATGAGCGGTTTTGGATTTTGGATGACCTTATCCACTATAAGGGAAGGATTTGTGTGGTGTCAGAATCCAAATTCAAGGAAAGGGTGCTAAGGGAATTCCATGATTCACCACTAGTTGTGCACCAAGGGTTCATCAAAACTTATAGAAATATTAGAGAGAGGTTTGCATCGAAGGTCCTCAAAGAATATGCCATGTGATATGTTAGAGAATTCACAACTTGTCAACAAAACAAGGTTGAGCATACCCATCTAGCAGGTTTGTTGCAATCACTTCCCATTCCAGTATATAAATGGGAAAGTATATCTATGGATTTCATCACAGGCTTGCCTAAAGTGCAAAGAAAGGATGTCATTTTTGTAGTTGTGGAGCACTTGACCAAGTTTTCACATTTCTTCACCATATCCATGGAGTATAGTGCATATTAGGTAGGAGAATTGTTCTTTAAAAAAGTTTTTAGATTGAATGGGTTTCCCAAGAATATTATGAGTGACAGGGATAATAGGTTCATGAGCACTTCCTGGTAGGAGTTATTCAGACTTGTTGGCATCGAATTGACTCCTAGCATGAGCTACCACCCTCAAACTAATGGAAAAACATAAATAGTCAATAAATGGGTGGAAGGATACCTTGAGAATTATGTGATAGGACAACAGAGTGCATTAGTCAAATGGCTTAATTTAGGGGAGTATTGTTATAACACTACCCATGACAGGTCCATTGGCATGACACCCTTCAGAGAATTATATGGCTATAATGATTCACTCAACTTCATGGAGGTTGCACTTGGGGGGAGTAGGGCTCCTATGGATAAGGATTGGGCCCAAGAGAAATTCTTAAGGAGATTAAGGATCATTTGCAGACGTCTCAAAAACAACAAAATATCTATGTAGATAAAAATAGGGTGGAGTACAATTTAGAGGTAGGAGACTTGGTTTATTTGAGGTTACATCCATATCACCATACATCAATAAAGAGAAATGGCATGGAAAAACTCAAGCCACGTTTCTATGGTATATACAAGGTTAATAGGAAAGTTGAGGAAGTAGCATATGAGATTGAATTACCACCAGGGAGAAAAATCCATAATGTATTCCATGTGTCATGCTTGAAGAAGGCATTGGTGAAACATGTGACAATTACAGAGGAGCTTCCACCACTTGATGAGGAGGGCCAATTGATTTTAATTCTTGAATATATCTTGGAGGTTAGGGATAAAAGGTTGAGAAACAAGAGTATAAGGGAGTATTTTAGTAAATGGAAGAATATGCCAATTGAGAATGATTCTTGGGAAGGTGAGAAAGTATTGTAGCACATATATTCAGAATTGCTTGCGGGAAAGAAATTTTAGGGAGGAGATACTGTAAGACCCCCTTCCATATGTTCAAGGAACTGGAGGACTTAGTAGCCTATTTTTCCCCCATAGGATATAGTCTCACCAAAAATGGGACTAAGGTGACCAAAATATGTCATTGAGGATGCTAAAGTCAGATTATTAAAGTGATATTGGCTAATAAGAAAAAATAAGTTAATTGACTAATATGAGATAAGTGAAGAAAAATACCTTAGAAATCCAATTAATAATTTAAGTGAGAATTATAATGTTGGAGTATAAAAAATAATGATGGTGTGTCACTTCATTATTCTTGATCATTTCTAATTGTGATTTTGAGCTCTAGCAGCTTGAGTGTTTTGATGGTTTTGACTAGACAAACCCTAGAGATCGACATAGAGGTAAAATATCCCTCCTTTCGTGGTCCAAGCTTGCCCAAGGTGGTGAAATATTTCACCCTCACCATTTTATTCATATTGAATCATTCTCAGTTATCATTTGTGAAGAGGGGTGCACCATTGGAAGGGTTTATGTACGAAGGACGCACTGTTCAGCCTTGAGGAGTTCAATTTGGCCCTTGTTGGTTGGATCTGAAAGATATATTTACTTAAGAACATTTTCCATCATTGGATCAACCTTTCTTGGCACTCTTGGGGGTTTTCATCCTCCATAATTATTTATTATCAGAGCTGGGTGAATTTCTTGAAGGAGGGCGCATTCGAGGTCAGAGATCCATTGATTTGAGGTCAATTTTATCATCCACAACAAGGTAAATTCCTCATAAGATTCAACCATCATCTTCCCTACAGGTTAACAACCACTTCATGAAGTTTTGGAGCCAATTCTCAGCCATGCAAATTGCTAGGGTGCACTACAACCAGTGAGGGCACAACTAAGTTAGAGGATTCAGTGTTTTGGAGGAAGGGAAAGAGATTGATCTTGTAGATATTCTGAATGCAACTATTGGAGGCTCAAGGAATCCTATATATCTCCTTTCTATTTTATATTTGAGGTGATATCAACCACATCTTCCATTTCCTATCTATATTTCCATATCTACTCTTCTCTTGTATTGAGGTCAACTATATATTAAATAAACAAATATATGAGATTTTGGCTATTATTGTTGTTGTATATATTGTTCATTGTTATTTAGTTCATGTTCATCTTGCAAAAATATTTGTTCTTTAAAAATCAACTACAAACCACAACATGTAACACCTTGTTTCCCCCAGTCTGTAAAAATAACTATATTGGC
>SNQJ01S0014567.1:16029-67496 GCA_010110895.2 Picea sitchensis
CAAATGCTAAAGCCCTGGGTATCTGCGCGTGGTGGTGTTATTTATTGTCGGATCCGCCTTTGAACTGAGCGAAACGACTCCAACACGCAGGATGCGTTTCCGAATAACATGGAATCGTGCTACTGGCGGATCCTACGCGGATCCAGACAGATCCGGATCCGGATCCGTTTCGGATCCGCGGAACCGGGGATCCTACGCCCACCCCCCGCAGATCCGGTAACTTAGCTAGCAGGGGAGAGAATATCAAATCACTAAGGACAACAATTGGAGAGCTTTAAAGGAGCAAGGAAAGCAAGCCTGAAACCATTCAACAAATGGGAGACACAATCAAGAGAGTAAAACTTGAGAATCAACACCGAAACAAGTCAAATAGTTAGATGACTACTTACAAATGCTGGAAATGAAGAGGAAGAAAGATGATGAGTCGAAAATAAAAATAAAAAGGGGGAGATAAAAATCAAAAGTTCTCATAGAGACGAAATTGTTCATGACTAAGGTCAAGGAGGCAGGCAAAGTAATCAAGGAACAAATGAAAACCTCCAAGACATGAGAAGAAATGATAGGCAACAAGACAAGAACTAGGTCAGACAAAATTATGACAATTAGAGGGATCTTAAGCATCATACAATAGGAAGAAAGGCATTGCAGGCTTGAGAACATCATTGTGAAGGGTGTCAAAGAAAGAGGCAAAACGGAAGACTCAAGGGTATTAGCAATGGGCTTCCTCAAAGATGTGTGGGTTGGTAAGGCATGATCCAAATGGAAAAAACAATAGGGAAAAGTCACAATTAAGACAAGGAATCATCGTTGAAGATAGTCGTTTGAAGTGTCGAAGACAAGATTCAAATCCTTGGAGGGCAGCAAAAAGGCTCAAAAATGGTTCATTGACGAAGACTACACATTGATTCAACAAGAAAAGAGATAAAAAAGAATGGTCAAGAGTCAAAGATCCAAGGCAACAAGAGAAGTACGCAATGCTCCAAAACAACACAACCAAGGTGGAGTTCTCAAGCACAATAAGGAAATAAGGAGGTGCAACCCCCAGGACCCAACACAAGCTAAAATTCATAAGATGGAATTGTCAAAAATATCCAAAGAAAGATCAGGGAAAACCCCACACTGATTTCAGCAAGAAAAGAAATGAAAAGAATGGTCAAGAGTCAAAGAGCCAAGGAAAAAAGTGAACTACACCATGCTCCGAAACAGCACAACCAAGGTGGAGTTATCAAGCACAATAAGGAAATAGGAGGTGCAACCCTTATGGCCCGACACAACCTAAAATTCATGAGATGGAATTGTCAAAAATATCCAAAGAAAGATTACGGAAAAGTCAGGATTAAGACAAGAAGGAACCACTGCTAAAGATAGTTATTTGAAGCATTTGAGACTAGATTCAAATCTTAAGAGGACAGTGAAAAGGCTCAAAATGGTTCATTGACAAAGACCTCACACCGACTCAGCAAGAAAAGAGACAAAAAGAATGGTCAAAAGTCAAAGCGTCAAGGCAACAAGAGAAGTGTGCAATACTATGGAACAATGCAACCAAGGAGGAGGATTTCTCAAGCACAATAAAAAAATAGGGAGGTGCAACCCCCGTGACCCAACACAAGCTAAAACTCATGAGATGGAATTGTCAGAGATATCCGGAGGGGGTAATAGCTACAAACCAAGATATAATCATCCTAGTTAAAACACATGAACATGGTAGATGTAGAATCCAAAACATAACCAGATACAATAAGTGGTCAACATGGAATAAAATCAAAAACCATAAGGGATTTGGAGGAGTTACTCACCTAGTGAGAGAGGCATTGCAGCATTGCATCATCATGAAAAAAATGGGCATTCACAACTAGTACCCGTTGGATGGAAATAAAAAACAGTAGCACTGGCACTTTCATTGCAACATGTTAGTTTGCCCCACAAAAGTCCGACTTCTACAACAAAAGGGTCTCAAAAAGTGAAGGACCATACTACCCCTGATGAATGGCATAACAGACATCAAGGACAAGGGAAGAGATAATGTTGGTTGGAGAACTTAATAGGCAAACAAAAAACCTACATATGACAAGCAACACAAAAAACGGATACCCATTATGGCTAGCAGAGGGGGAGTGTGATGTCCCGTTCCCACGAGTAGGCCAGCAAGGAGTGACTTAGTAGTCTATCTGTTCCCATAGATATAGTCATGCACAAACAGGGAACCAAGGGAGAAATAAGGGTGAACAAATGGCTAAACAATGAATTAAGCAAAAAGCATAGGAAAAGTCACTTAAGCCTAAGTCAACGGAGAAATAGAAGAAAAAGGTGTTGAGGGGGGACTTAATCAATTAATCACTCAAATTAGGAGGAAAAGCGCCTAGCTTAAATGATCTCAACGAAGAATTAGATCGAGGAAGATATAAAAGGAGGAATTCGACCTAATTCCTCACTATGTTATGATTTGATGTTGAGAACAGTTTCCAGAGGAGGAAGTCGACCTCTTTGATGTTTTGTGGATTTCTGGAGGAACCTCCACCCAAATCGGTTTCGGTGTTGGAAGACACACCCTAGCCTATCGAAGATACCATTCAGGTATTTCACCGTTCCAGTTCAGGAGTATTCAGATCCATTGCAGAGATTGCGCAGTGCAGCCAGTAAGGGCGCAAGGGTTAGAGAGAGTTTTGTGTAGTTCCATGAGACGAGGGCTTATCTCGTCGATTCCTTCCAACTCAGTTGAGAGGAGAACAGGGCGCTTCTTTTGAGCCACCAGTCATCAAATTTTGACGGTGGAATCTACCAAGGCACATCAGACAGCCAAGATGTGTGCAACTCTTGAGGAGGGACGTTTGGGGTTCCAGGGGGCTTTTCGGATCAGATCAAAGGAAACCCTTCCGACCCAGCACAAAGGAGGCTAGGCCACACATTTCGAGACAGATATCAGTGGATTTCGTCGATGGAATCATTAGGGCGCACTCCCAGAGCCTAGGAGGTGCACAAAACCCTGAGGGAGTGTAATCTGAGGTTCATCCAGAGCTTCAGGGAGCAGATTTTCAATCTGTCAGTCATCGAGAGGAGCCTAGATGCCAGGGCGCCTAGTTTGGGACAGTTTTCAGGCGATTCAGTTGAGTATAGCCACCAAGGCGAGTTTATCCAGCATTTGCAACAGTTGTCATGAGTTTCCGAAACTGCATATCCGTGCATTAGCAGATCTATCCACATCTTCTGATCACGGGTATTTTGTACTAGTTGCATTGTATTCCAGTTACGATCCATGAGATCTAGTTGATGATTATTTATCTTCTTTTAGTACATCGATGTATTTCCTGCTTTTTCCACATAATACATACTATTGAGAAGGTGTTTGTTCCTTATTTCACATGCATCGTATATACTACTTAAACATTATTTGTATGACACACACATGCGAAAATCACCAAGCATATTAAACAATTAACTCAAACGCATCCAGAAACCCCCGAAATATCAGATCCGAGAGTCAAAACACTAGTTCAGCARTAGATATCCAGATCCGCCAAATTTGGGATATTTCAGTGATATTAGAGCCTTCTTCCTACCAGCCTGTGAAGAAGTGCTTCTCATGAACCCATGATTCTGAAAACAAGTGCAGAATACCCAGAGGGCCGAGGACATATTGGGGACGAGTACATTCAATACCGCATAGGACATTGTAGAGAAAGAAGAGACAGGAACAGAAGGGACTACACTCCCTTCCACACTCAGTCAGATACAGAGCCAGAGTTAGAGGACAAAGATCACATCAGCTCTGACACAGAGGCAGACATAGAGAGGACTATGGGTGACAGACGGGAGACACGAGAGGGTAGGGAGAAAGGCCCAGAGACACATTCTGACAGTACGTAGGCCATCTTGAATGGCCTAGCCAGAGGACAGCGGGACATGATGAACGCCATAGCACAGATGGCCATCAGCACACAGATGATTCAACACAGCGTGAGCACTATGGGTTCCAATGTCGCAGGAGGATCCAGTGGTTCAGGAGGATACCAGGGAGGTGGGGCCAGTGGCTCCAATGGATCTCAGGGCGAAGCGAGTGGACACCCTTCACCTATCCATGCCTATACATCATCTAGGAGGATTCCTCGACCATTATATCCGCAGTTCCAGGGGGGACAGTCGTTGGGAAAGCCAGGTCAAGAACAGGCAGTGCCACAGGACCCATTCGGAGAGTACAAGAAATATTATCTGGCACTAGGACCAGAGTTCCATGCAGACATGAGTTTGCTAGACTATTGTTCGATCAGGTATCAGAACAGACCCCGGGAGGAACATAGGGGCAATGCACAAACTCAAAACATTGATTTCATCAAGAAAGTGGGAAAGTTGAACATTCCTACTTTCGATGGGTCATCACGATGCTCGACTCAGGGATGGGTACAAAAGCTTGACACATATTTCAAGCTTAACCCGATGACAAAGTCAAAAGCTATCAGCTTCGCCACCTTGCACTTGGATGGGGATGCCCGCAAGTGGTGGTACCATGGGTTGGTGACCTTGGGTCACAGCCACATTACTTCATACTTGGAGTTCACCGAGAGTTTGATGGAGAGGTTTGACAGGAGAGATCCAGAACTCCATTTGAGGGATCTTACATAGTTGAGACAGACAGGGTCAGTTGAGGCCTTCCTCACAGAGTTCCAGTGGAAGGCAGTGGTCGTATCAGATATATCAGAGCACAGGTTGGTTATGTTGTTCACTGAGGCGTTGACGGAGCCATTAAGGGATTGGGTTTTAAGGCTTTCAAGCCTCACACCCTATAGGAGGCCATTGTGCGTACGAGAGACATGGGGGACTCGGCGCTGAAACCCAAAACCTTTACCAAACCCTTTGTACGACAAAGAGACGGGGATCAGAAAAATCATCGAAGGGAATGGAAGGATAAGCCCATGCTGGATGATAACACCATATGGGACTTGATGAGGAAGAAGCGTTGCTTCTCTTGCAGAGACCCTTGGGTCCTAGGACATCGATGCATGGGAAAGGGGCAAATCCACTATATTGAGGTGGAATCATGCAGTGAAGAGGAGGATGAGGAGATCCGGGCACATGAAGACAGTGATTCAGAGGATGAGACTACACCCGAGCCGGAGCGACATCCGAAGAAACCTCAGATTTAGACAGAGAGGCACAGCCAAAGGAGGAGACAAAACCTCCTAGAGAGATGAAAGGGGGAAAAAGCAACCCTTTCTGGAGTATCCAGGTACAACACTCTCAGGCTCAAGGGCCTTGTATAGGGGCAGCACATGACAACACTAGTTGATGGTGGGGCCACCCACAATTTTATAGATGCGTCCTTAGTAGCCAGGAGGGGGTTACGCATTGAGGAGTTTGAGGGGTTCCCCATGGCAGTGGCAAACCGATACACTACAACCTGACGAACACCTTTTATGTAGTTGACCTATCAGATACAGATGCAATGTTGGGAGTACAATGGCTATACTCATTGGGGGAGATTGGGTTCAACTATCAGATGTTGACCATGAGCTTCAAAGACGCGAGTGGATCGAGAGTGGTACTGAGAGGTATGTCTACAGGAGCACCTAGAGCAGTATTAGCGAAGAGGATGGAGCGGATTTTTTGTCACGGTGATGTAGCATATGCAGCAGAGTGTTTGATCACCACCCGGAAGGATTCAGATGGCAAAGAGAATTACCATCCACAAATCAGGAAGCTCCTGAGTCAGTATGAGCCAATGTTTGGGTCGATACCACCAGGGAGACCACCAGACAGGGGGTTCGAGCATGCTATTGAGTTGGAGGCAAGGGCTACACCGGTGATCACCGCGCCCTATAGGCACCCCAAGAGATTCAAGGACGAGATCGAGAAAACAATCAAAGAATTGATTGCGATGGGGCACTTCAGGCCCAGTATGAGTCCTTTTACTTCTTCAGTCGTTCTGGTACTAAAGAAAGATGGCACATTGAGGATGTGCATTGACTACAAAGCCCTCAATAAGAAAACGAACATGTACCCCATTCTGTGCATAGATGAGTTGATGGACGAGCTACATGGGGAAGTTTTCTTCACCAAGATTGACCTGCGGTCAGGATATCATCAGATCAACATCAAGGAGCAGGGCATAGAGATGACAACGTTCAGATGTCATTTTGGTCATTTCGAGTTTTTGTTCATGTCATTTGGGTTGACCAATGCACCAGCCACTTTTCAGTCTTGCATGAATCACATCTTCAAGGGGCAGTTGAGGAAGTCCCTTTTGGTATTCTTCAATGACATATTGATTTACAGCAGGACATGGGATGAGCATCTGGCACATTTGGAGGAGGTCTTGGGCATTATGCAGGCACAATCATTATATGCCAAGGAATACAAGTGTGAGTTTGGGATGAGAGAACTAATGTACTTGGGGCATATCATCAGTGAGCAAGGAGTACAGGTTCATCAAGAGAAGATCAAAGCCATTTTGGATTGGCCGACACCCAAGAACCTCATGGCGCTGAAGGGATCCTTAGGGTTATGCAGTTACTACAAGCGGTTTGTCACATGCTTTTCATAGTTGGGAGTGTCGCTCACAAATCTAACCAAGAAGGGTGCTTTTCATTGGACGGACAAGTCACAGCAAATAATTGAGAAAATGAAGGAAATTATGAGCACATGCCATGTTCTATCCCTTCCGGATTTCTCTTAGTCGTTTGTCTTAGAGTGCCACGCATCAGGGGTGGGGATTGGAGCAATTTGATGCAAGGAGGCCATCCCATTGTGTTCAAGAGCAGGAAGCTCAACGAGTCGGAGAGACTCTACTCGATTTACGACAAGGAAACGCTGGAAATCATGCATGCCTCAACCAAATTCAGACAGTATCTGGTGGGTAGCAGATTTGTAGTGAAGACTAATCACAACAGTGTCAAGTATTTCCTGGATCAGAAAGACCTCAGCGAGAGACAACATAAGTGGGTTTCAAAGATCCAAGCCTTTGACTTTGACATTGAGTATGTTAAAGGAAAAAGGAACGTTGTAGCAAATGCCTTGTCCAAGAGGCCAACAGGGTGTTTGATGATGGATATTTGCACGAACTGGAAGGCAAATTTGTTGGTGGAGTACTCCAAAAACAAATTTTCTTGTGAGGTATTGGATGGATAGGTATTTGATGATAAATACCAGGTGCTAGATGATGTCATTTTCTACAAGGACCATATCTATTTGGTTCCAGAATCTACGTTGAAAGGGAAGATTCTGAAGGTGTGTCACGATTCGCCTACAGTCAGGCATCAAGGATACTTCTAAACTTATAGGCAGATCAGGGAGAGATTCTCATGGAAGGGTCTCAGGGATGATGTACTGAAACACATCCGGGAGTGCACGACTTGTCAGCAGAACAAGTCCGAGCAGACACACCCCGTGGGGCTACTTCAGCCTCTACCCATTCTAGATCAGAGATGGGAGAGCATTTCTATGGATTTCATTACAGGACTTCCTCGAGTGCAGGGCAGGGACTGTATATTTGTAGTGGTCGACACGCTGGCCAAATTTGCACACTTCTTTGCCATCCCCATGGACTACAAGGCCATACAGGTAGCGGAGCTATTTTTCAGAGAGGTTTTTCGATTGTATGGTTTACCCCAACAGATAGTCAGTGACAAAGATGGGCGCTTCATCAACGCGTTATGGCAGGAGCTCTTTCGGTTGGTGGGCACAGAGTTAGCCACGAGTACCAGCTACCAACCACAGACAAATGGACAGACAGAGATTGTCAACAAATGGGTGGAGGGGTATCTGAAAAATTATGTGGGGGGCAACAACTCACATGGGTGAGATGGTTGCACATGGGTGAGTATTGTTACAACACAACTTACCACATATCTATTAGGATGTCGTTGTTTAGAGCATTGTGTGTACTATGGATACGATGCACCCTCTTTTGTGGAGACGGTGTTTGGGGATAGCAAGGTCTCGAGGGCCAAAGACTGGGTTGAGGAGAGTCAGAGGATTCTACGGACGATAAAGGAGAACTTACAGGCAGCTTGAAACCAGTAGAAAATCTATGCAGACAGGCAGAGAATAGAGAGCAATTTTGAGGTAGGGGACTTGGTTTTTCTGCGATTACAGTCGTACAGACAGTCTTCCTTGAAAAGAAGCGGGGCAAAGAAGCTTAAGCCTAGATTCTATGGACCGTACAGAATCATTGGGAAGGTAGGCGAGGTCGCATATGAGCTAGAGTTGCCGAAGGGTAGCACGATTCACAACGTATTTCACGTTTCTTGCCTTAAAAAGGCAGTGGGACAGCAGGTTATCATTTCAGAGGAGTTGCCACCCTTGGATGAGGAGGGTCAGTTGGAGCTAGTACAGGAGGAGGTGCTAGAACAGAGAGAGCACAAATTGAGGAGCATGGTTATCATGGAGTGCTTGGTCAGATGGAGGGGACTTCCAGTGGAAGATGCCACATGGGAGGGAGAGCATATATTGCAGCACCCAAGATTGATGTTGCTTGAGGACAAGCAATCTCAGGAAGGGAGGACTATGATGTCTTGTTCTCAAGAGTATGCCAGCGGTGAGTGACTTAGTAGTCTATCTGTTCCTGTAGACTATAGTCAAGCACAAACAAGGATTAAGGGGAGAAATAAGGGTAAACAGAGGGCTAAACGATGAATTAAGCCAAAAAGCGTAGGAAAAGTCACTTAAGCCTAAGTCAACGGAGAAATAGAAGAAAAAGGTGTTGAGGGGGGACTTAATTAATTAATCACTCAACTTAGGAGGAAAAGCGCCTAGCTTAAATGATGTCAACGAAGAATTAGATCAGGGATGATATAAATGGAGGAATTCGACCTAATTCCTCATTATGTTATGATTTGATATTGAGAATAGTTTCCAGAGGAGGATGTCGACCTCTTTGATGTTTTGTGGATTTCTGGAGGAAACCATCCAGATCGGTTTCGGTGGTTGAAGACACACCCTAGCCTATCGGAGATACCATCCAGGTATTTCATCGTGCCAGTTCAGGAGTATTCAAATCCATTGCAAAGATTGCACAGTGCAGCCAGTGAGGGCGCAAGGGTTAGAGAGGGTTTTGTGTAGCTGCACAAGACTCGAGCTTATCTCGTTGATTCCTTCTGACCCAGTTGAGAGGAGACCAAGTTGCTTCTTTTGGGCCACCAGTCATCAAATTCTGACAGTGGAATCTACCAGGGCGCATCAAACAGCCAAGAAGTGCGCAGCTCTTAAGGAGGGATGTTTGGGGTTCTAGGGAGCTTTCCAGATCAGATAAGAGGAAACCCTTCCGACCAAGTATAGAGGAGGTTAGGGCGCACATTTTGAGACAGATATCAGTGGATTCTGTCGACGAAATCATTAGGGCGCACTCCCAGAGCCTAAGAGGTGCACAACCCCCCAGGGGATGTCATTTGGGGTTCATCCAGATCTTCAGGGAGCATATTTTCAGTCCAACAGTCATCAGGAGGAGCCTAGAGGCCAAGGCGCTCGGTTTGGGACAATTTTCAGGCGATTCGATTGAGTATAGCCACCAGGGCAAGTTTATCCAGCGTTTGCAGCAGTTGTCGCGAGTTTCTGGCACTGCATATTGTCGATCTATCTGTGCATGTGCAGATCTATCCACATCTTCTGATCACAGGTATTTTGTATTAGTTGCATTGTATTCCAGTGATGATCCATGAGATCTAGCTGATGATTATTTATCTATTTTCAGTACGTCGGTGTATTTCCTGCTTTTTCCACATAATACATACTATTGAGATGGTGTTTGTTCCTTATTTCACATGCATCATATATACTCCTTAAACATTATTTGTATGACACACACATGCGAAAATCACCAAGCATGTTAAACAATTAACTCAAACGCATCCAGAAACCCTAGAGTATCAGATCCGAGAGTCAAAACACTAGTTCAGCAGTAGATATCCAAATCCGCCGGATTTGGGATATTCTAGGGAGAACATGTGGAAAAGGAACTCAGCAAATGCAGGCAGAAATTACACACTTAAGAGACAAAAATATGCACATGTACAATAAACACAATTTGGTTATATGTAACGGAAAAGCCCACTGGAATGAATCAGGAGAGGCCACATGTTTCACACATGGACAGATCAAAGTAGAATACATTATATTTTTGGCCACAATTTAGAGCAGCTCCTACACTTCTCAATCCGTAAATGTCACAAAAACTAACATCAAACCATCCAGCTTTGCTTTGTAAAGGAGGTGGCCTTACTGGGTGGGTATGCAATCAATCGTGTAGAAAGAGAGATAAAGAGAGATCATTTCTATACGGCCAAGGAGTCGGAGGCGTTTCCCGGGGATTTTTCCCGTTACGCAACCCGTTACGGATATGACGATCCGTATCAATATCTCTCTAATGAAGAGTTCATTCTTCAAAGGTGAGATATACTTCGATCAAGGTCCTGAAATAGCATATATAAAGCCTATTATCTGGCTGGGGGGCGGCACCCTGTTAAGTGAGGGAGTATCTCTCTTTGGGAGCCGTGCGCATCTCTCTTCTGAACCAGCTTGAACAACAACCTGTTATTTGTGGAACTCAAACGGCATAGGGAGTTCTCAAGAAGCATAAAAAGGCAAAATAAATTAATAATGACATCACAGAGACCAGTAAAAATCAGCTAACAAAATGAAGAAATATTTAGGAAGGAGATAGAGAAAATCAGCATGCAGCATGGATTTATAAGCACCGACAAGAATATTAATGAAAACTATGAAGAGCTCATGGAAGCTATCCAGTCTAGTCTAGCGAGTTCAAACCTAAAAGGATGAAGAAAGAAAGAAAATCCTTCAACGGTTTCCCAGTAAACCCTTGGTCAATGAAGAATACAAAGAAGCCACAAAAAACATATAAACATCCAACCAGCGAAAATCTCAGGACCTACAAACAAGAACTAAAGCCTAGAAAAAGAAGTTGTGTCAAAACCAAGCAAGAGGAACCACTAGGCAAAGAGGAATCCAAAGGCATTTTAAATGGAGCTACAAGTGAAGAAGCATGGCAAAGAAAATGGTATAACAAAGGAACAATGGCTAATAAATGCTAAAAATCTTTATGAAAATCTTACTGAAAGAAAATGCCCTCAGGAAATCAGTATAGAAGAAATGGTTTTCACAAAAGAGGATGTGCAAGAGGGCATTAAAAGGCTAGCATCAGGTAAGGCAAAAGATATCAATAGACTCCAATAAGAACACTTGAAATGGGGGCCAGAATTTCTCAACCAGCACATAGAAGCATTGTTAAATCAAATGATCATGGAACGCTTCCCTGAAATTAGGACAACAAGCCTTGTCCTACCCACATCTTCAAAGGAAAGTAAAAGTGTGACCCAAGGAATTACAAAACCATAATGATTAGCCCAATCTTTGAAAAGTTGATTGGGAGAATCATGGAAAGAAAAAACAGAAAGTGGACAGAGTAGACACGAAATAGAGGAAAGATATGAGTAGGATTCTGTCCAAAGCACTCTACCATTGACTTGCCTTATTTTAAGGCACATGATAGACAAGACATTGGACACCAAGGAAGAGGAATTGTAGTGTTGTTTTGTGGACTACAGAAAATCCTTTGACACAGTGCTATGGTAGAAATTATGGGAAAGGCTTATGGAAATGGGGTTTCCAGACAAGTGTAGAATAGTGAAACACAGGCTATATGAACAGTTCAGTGCCAAAATCAAAACTCAAAAAGAACTGAGTGACTGTCAACAAAGATGTAGGAGTGAAATGGGGCTGCCCCCTCTCTCCCACATTGTTCAGACTTTATATAGATAAACTAGAAGAGTCGATCAATGAGAGTGGAAGAGGACAAGTAAATATAGTAGGAATTATAATAAAGATCCTACGATATGCAGACAATGTCATTCTACCATCCAAGACATTACATAACCTACAAGAATAACTATCAGCACTAGAGACTTTTTTCATGGAAGTGGGTATGGAAGTCAACATGGGCAAGACCAAGGTGGTGTTATTTTCGGTAAAAAAGAGATCAAGCCAGAGGCTCAAATCAGCTTCAAGAATGAACCCTGGAAATCATCCAGAACTATAAATGCCAAGATTGTGGTTCAATGGACAATTGAATTGGGAAGCATGCACAAGGGAGAGACTACAAGGTGGATGTAAGGTAACTTTCCTACTCCATAACAGATACATGACAAATGATATCTGGGATTGGGGATTGATACACTCACTCTTTCAGACACTCATAACACCAATGCTATTAATATGAAGTAAGATATGGGGGCAAGCATATAAAAAAATTGATTCAGACAGAAAGAGCGCTGAAACACATAAGGGACTCTCTCTCTCTCTCTCTCTCTCTCTCAATTTTGAAAGTGGTGTTTCAAAAACTTGTACCCATTTCCCCATTTCAACTTTAGGTGACAAGACATCCCAGAAAATTCTGTATTGGATGATGTCAATTCTAAAACTACCAATGGTGCACAAGTTTCCAAAACAGGGGGGCACCCATTTCCCCATTTCAAACTTCAGAGATAAGACATCCCAGAAAATTCTGTATTGGATGATGTCAATTCTAAAAATACCTATGGTGCACAAGTTTCCAAAACAGGGGGGCAGGGGGATGCAAGAACAGGAATCTGGGACAGTTGTAAGTTCCCCCAAAACTTCAAAGGAACAACACAAACATATATTAAAAAAAATTGAAAATTATTAAAACACACATGCCAAGACAAAACGAGTAGCCTAATAAAATGACATAGAAAATGAAATTCCCTAACAAACCACTATAATATAGTAAAGTAAACTTCAGTACCTAATTCCGAAAATAAATTAATTAATTAAATTAAATACTTTTAATCATTCTTTCCAGCTTTTGCAATTTAAGAAATTTGTTGATGAGATTTTCGAAATGACCGTGTTTGAAGAGACCGTGTTTGAAGAGACCGTGTCACCATTTCAGATTGCCAATTTGTGATCCACCTTCAGAGCAATTCTCATAATCCCTCAAGAAGGATCATGAATTGGTGATCTTCAACACAATCTCTTCAAATGCAGTCATTCCAACAAACTCATCAACAAATCCTTTTAATACTCAAGGCCCTTCAATAAGGTATCTCAAAAAACACCAAAGATATGGAACCCTAGTAATAATAAATGACCCCTTCTAATCAAATCCTCTTAAAACATTAGAACAGCTTGACTACCACCTTTTACAAAGGTCAACAAATAACAAAAGGAAATGTACTCAAATAATTTTCCCAAGATTCTCAATCCAATATTTCTTCTTGCCCTCACAATCTAGTAGCAACTGATATAGCTGTGTTTGTGCCACAAGAATCTCAAACGGTGTTTCATGGAGGTCATATCCTACCTGTAGTGAGCTTGGACATGATTCGATTGGATCAGCTTAGGTTGACACCTAGAAAAACAGGGCTATGACTAGAGTGCCAGTAAGCAGGTCGATACCCCAACAAACAAAGTAAAGGGAGCTGCTTTTGGGACTCAATATCCCCTGTTCACAATAACACCACTCCACTACAAAATGAGATAATGAACGTTGATTTTCCGCATTGCTTTGTTATTCAACATGCTGCGAACGTCTAGGAACATTCCCAAACCTCATCAAGCACTGACCAGTATCGTTGAGAACGTTCCCAACTTACCCAATCACATTCCCAGCCAAATAGGGGCATTTCATGACCATCCCAAAAAAGGACAACCTCGAAAACAAGTGATGCAAGAAAGTAATATAATAGGAAAATATTCTTTACTCATCCATCAACATTTTTTTTAAAGGTTGCAGAATAAGAAATATGACCCCAAGGTATCTATGAAAAATGTCAAATAAGATAGGTGCAATGAAAAGTGAACCTGAACTACTAGACACAAATTGGCCATTAATCCCACAATATAAGAGACAACTAATAATATTTAGCAAGATAAAGGAGTCCAAGACAGTAAAATTTAACAGCCATGCTGCTAAAGAAGAGATACAAAATGTAACAACAGATTCATAGAAGACTGAAAGTACAAGTAATGGGGTTCAAAATTATAATTCCATACCATAAAGAGAAGTTATTCCCTGTAGTTGTGGCCATGATCGTTTTAGGCCTAGAGGATAAGGTGGTGGGTACATGAGGAACGTGGTCAAAGGTTCAATCTCCCACAAAGATACTCGTGGCTGCCTCTCACCTGCTGTAGATTCATCCCAACCAACCTGCATTAGCACCAATTTTGGATGCACTTTAAAATTAGTTTTCCAACCAATAGTCGACTTTTAGACATTCATAATGCCTTCATTTCAAATATTACACAAAAAGGGAAACAATAGAGCACCACAGGTAAATATTTAATGAAAATGCTTCAATAAACAGATAAAATGAATTTTGAAAAGGGAACCCCATCAAATCCTGTAACCATTTACAGTATGGTTTATGCATACCATGTGAACTGCAAAGCATATGTATATCCCAACAGATTCTCTCTTCCCTCAACCAACTTATATATGCTGATTAAAGCCTAGTCCTCCGAACTGACTTCTAAATGATATAATTAATGCATGATATAAGGTGAGAGATTATACCAGAAAGACAGCATAGAGATTCTTCATTCCTAACAGTTATCTGTTCTAACAAACATGAGCAGTTCTCACATAGTAAAAACTGTTGAAAAACTGATGCATGTAGGTAAATTTAAAAATTTACAGCATACAACCAACATACCAATACATCTTGCATATATGAGGATCACTGAAAGTGAGACAATCACAGAGAGAACACAAGTATACCCCGGGAAACCCTTTAGGGGTAGAAAACCCAGCCAAAACTTCTCTTTAGATTCTTCAACAAAGTACAATACCAGTACTTGTAACAGCCTTATATCAGCAAGGAACAACAGAAGGCTTCAACAAGAATAGAGTGCTTGTAGCAGCAGTATACTTCAACAACTAGCTTCCATATACTAGCAGAAGACTCCAGCAACTAGCAGCCATATACCAGCAGAAAATTCCAGTAGATATCAGTCATATACCAGCAAAAAATACTTCAGCAAATAGATGCCTTGCCTCAGCAGAAGACTCCAGCAAAACAAAGGTATGGAAATGTTAAGTGAATGCCCCTTTTTATAGGTTGGTTTGGCTGCCCTAAGCAGCCCCCCAAGAATGTATGACAGCTGTATAACAGTTGTCATACCTGCCCTCTTTTGGCTGCCAAGAGTCACCTCCTAAAGTCCCCAAGAGCCACCTCCTAATGCTCCCAAAGGTCACTTCCTTTGTCTCTTCTAGAAGCTGCCCTAAATTGTTGTCTTAGGATTGTATGACAGCTGTATAACAGCCGTCATACCACCACCCTAAGCAACCCCCCTAAGCTGGCCACTCCAACCATCCTAAGCAGCCCTCTTAAGCAGCCTCCCTAAGCAGCCCTCTTAGAGGTGCTATGAGGTTGACACATGGCATATGATTGTCTTGTCATAAGGTTGACACTTTTTATCTGTTTGATGCTTGACATAAAGTTAACACTATATCAAAACTTTATTTACATGGTTAGTTACAATAGGGAAAATAGCTTCCAAAGATATATAATTCAACATTACAACAACCCAATGTAGAAAACGAATTGAAACAATTCCATACAAGCTCCCTTTACACTAGCAAGGAAAAAGGATGTCTTGTTTTTCTGTTTCCCAAAATACAGATGATCACTAAAATGAGAAATACAGCATCCCTCGGGCGATTAAAGATACTAAATTCCTCAATTGAGCAAACACGCCAAAAGATAAACCGTTTCTAATGCAGCAATCTTTTAATGACTGGACCTCTCTACTCACTGCATCTTGCCTATACACCTTTGGTAGCCTACTTTCTTAAATAATAGGCCAGGGACCTTCACCACAAATCTAACAGCATATTTGGAAGAAAGGGACCATAGTTAAAGATATTGCTCAAAACCATGCATCATTTAAATAAATAGTTCAATTCTTCATTTGGGGTTTTACTATTTTCTGCCTAAAAGACTGCATATGTCTTTCAAAAGTTCTTACATTGGTGCTCATAAATGAAAATATCCATGCTGTCTTCATTTTTCTTGATCTCACAGTAAAGGAAATAAAGGTGATCAAGCATACTATGGAAGGTGTTAGAAAACAATGCTTTTATTATAGATAAATAGAAGCACGGCAATGTTGGAATACATGTTGCAGATTCACATAATCAAATTATACTGATAGATTTCTGGAAGAATTCTTGAATGAAGGGTAATTACATCTCCTCCTGAATAATTTCACAAATAATTTAATAGGTATATTTTGCATTGCCAAGTTACTTGTTGATATCCTCAGCTTGTTTTTCAGTATATTACAAGATCAGTGTGCTGGTAAGTTTTGATGGGTTGATGCCAAATTTTAACACTTTCATAAATTAAATTTGATGTGTAAACAGGATATGCTGCCAAAAAATATAGTGAAAAGATAATTTGTACAGTTAACATAGTTTACAGCTAAATTTTCCCTGTGAAGCATTCTAACTTCTGCATGATGTACTCAAAACTCTAATATACTAATACCAGTGCCCATATTGGAAACACAACACTAGTATTTCTTTCCTAAAGTTATAAGATTTAATAAGCTCTCAAACTACAGTCTACCACTAATAACTTCCAAACTTACCCTGGAAACCAGATTTCTGGAACTAATGATCAATGTCACAGATGTAGATTGCAGGAACAACTCGTAGATCATTGCTCAATGCTAATGGATAGTCCTTTCCTTAAAAGACACAAACTGGCTTTGAATAAATTATAACTTCAAAGATGAGGTGTCCCTTGAAAGCCACAATTGCTTCTGCATGAATCTTACCTTCAGAGATGAAGTGTCCTCATCCCCCTTTCCTCTACACTCCTTTTAATGAAATCCTCAACTGAACTCTTTTTTTTTCTTCTCTATTTCATCTTCCTTCTAGTTTCTCAACCACAATTATTGCCACCTCCTTCTCTTTTACATCACTAATAAATACTCAACTGCTTTCAATTTGAAATAAATTTCCAGTTAAGACTCTAGATAAATAATGTATTTGTCTAATTTCACCTACACATGAAATGTTGTCAGAGACACTCATAATCAAATTATAGTATATACTAATAGATTTCTGGATGAATTAACTTTACAAATTAACTTTTGGAACATTTTTGCAAATTAAGTATAATGAGTCTAAACATGATATGCTGTTGAAAAATATAGTGAAAAGAGATCTGTACAGTTAATATAGTTAACAGTTAAATTTTCGCTGTGAACTGCATGATGTACATAAAACTCTAATATACTTCTATCAGTGCCCACATCGGAACCACAACACTTGTATTTCTTTCCTCGGGTTATAAGGTTTGGTCAGCTCTCAAACTACCACTAACAAATTCCTGAATTTCCCTGGAGTCCAGATTTCTGGAACTAATGATTAATACCACAAATATAGACTCGAAGGACAACTAGTAGATCATTGATGATTGATCACGAATAGCCCTTGAAAGACACAATCTGGCTTTGAATGAATAATAACTTTAGAGATGTAGTGTCCCTTGAAAGCCACAATCTGCTTGTGCATGAATTGAACCTTTTGATATCAGGTGTCCTCACACCCTTTCCTCTATACTCCTTTCAATGAAATCCTCAACTGGATTTGAACCTTTTTTTCCTCTCTATTTTATCTTCCTTCTAGTTCCTTAACCAGGAGTGTTTCCACACCCTTTTCCTTTACATGTCTTACAGATACACAACTGCTTTCAATTTGAAATTAATTTCCAGTTCAGACTCTAGACTCTAGAGAAATAATGCATTTGTCTAGCTTTATCTATATGTGAATTTTCTCACACAAAAGATTCAGGCATTTTTCAACAGGCCCCCATGCATGGGATTATTACATCAAAATTCAAGTCATCAGTCACCAATTGATTGTAATTCATATCAAGTAGCTATTCTTTCATTTTTAGGACAGGAACATGTCAAATCTGAGCTATGTTGCCTGAGTTTTCAGAACACGGGTACATGGGGTACGAGTATCCGATATGGCTGAAAGCTTTGCCCAAATGTAATGTCCCCATTTTTTTGGGTTCCCCTCTTCTGCAGTTCGAAGATGACTCCTGAGGCTTGTTGCCACACCCTTTTCCTTTACATGTCTTAAAGATACACAACTGCTTTCAATTTGAAATTAATTTCCAGTTCAGACTCTAGACTCTAGAGAAATAATGCATTTGTCTAGCTTTACCTATATGTGAATTTTCTCGCACAAAAGATCCGGGCATTTTTCCACAGGCCCCCATGCATGGGATTATTACATCAAAATTCAATTCATTAGTCACCAATTGATTGTAATTCATATCAAGTAGCTATTCTTTCATTTTTAGGACAGGAACATGTCAAATCTGAGCTATGTTGCCTGAGTTTCCAGAACACAGATGCATGGGGTATGAGTATCCAATATGGCTGAAAGCTTTGTCCAAATGTAATGTCCCCATTTTTTTGGATTCCCCTGTTCTGCAGTTCGAAGATGACTTCCGAGGCTTGTGTCAGTCAGGACAGAGGGGTGAGGTTATGTTACCAGCGAGCTCGGAGGCTTTGGAGGAGTTATATAAGACCCAGCCTAGTCCGTTTATCATCTTTCATCATCAGGATCACTTCCGCATAGTTCGTTCTTGGTTCTGTGGCATTCCGACGATTTCCGTAAATTGAGAGTATTATTGAGCATAATTTAATTAAATGCACTAAAGGTGTTATTTGGATCATATTATTTGAGGGGACACCTTAGTGTAATAGCCCGTTGGAGCCGGGACAAAAAGATCTAAAGGTTGGGATGATGAGAAAGGGACTTCCAGTGTCCGGAAATGTCTTAAAAGCAAATTAATCACTTTCCGGAATTAAAAAGGGGTTAAAAAGTGATTTAATGAGTAATATGAAGAATAACCTTAGAAAGTCACTTAAATAATTTAAGTGAACAGGACAAAAGAAAAGAGGGCCTATAAAAGAGAGATGAGAGCTCATTCTCTTAAGATATGCTTCATTATTTTGTCTATTGACTTGGAGAGCTCTTGGAGCCTAGGGTTTTGGAGATAAACCCCTATGGAGGATTGGTTTCGGTGGTGAAAGATTCCACCCTAGCTAATCAAACTTGGTTTCGGTGGTGAAAGATTCCACCCGCGTCATCCTAGAGGAGGAATCACTCAGATTTCTCATTTGGCTTTCATCTTGTGGAGTTTTCTTGAGGACTAAGCGCACTTGTGATGGAGGGCACATTGCTTTGTTGGGGCAGCACTTGGAAAGGTTCGATTTTGCATTAGTGAAGGGCATGCTTGGTTGGTTGAGGGCGCATTTACCATTGCGAGGGACGATCTGCTTCACTGGGCTGAATTTCTATTGTATAGCAGTACACTACTTGAGTAGAGGGTGCAACCTTTGCTTCGGGCTGAGTATATTGTTGCTGGGCACATCTCTTCTTGGATCTAGATGTGTTGAGGGCGCATGGTTGGAGGAGAGAGGTGCTACTTTGGTGGAGGTCATTTGCATGCAGCCCCGGAGGTTTTCAGAGATCAGTGTGGATCAGAATTACTTCATCCATACCATTTCCAGCCACTATATCAGCTTGTAATTCTCTCTATATATTCAGATCTGCTCATACCTTTGTACTGAGGTCAGATATTTACTAAATAAATCAGATCTGAGGTATTTTGGTGTGCTATTTGTGTACTGCTATATGGGTGTTTGTTTTTATGATTATCTTGCATTCATATATTGGTAAACACTTGCAAAAATACACATATAAACCCCACAGCAAACTGTTTGACAAAATCTACAGCCATAACAGCCAAACTGTTTGACAAAACTCGTCAACCAGGACACTAAATTTTATAACAGCAAACAAGCAAAACAGAACAGCAGCAAAAGGGGGTTGCTTCAGGGGATGATTTCCAAGTGTCGGACAAAACAATGAACCAGAAAAATCAGAATTATAGACAGCAATTAGTTTGGGACATTAAACCAAATTCGCAGGAAATTGCAGGTTGGAATAGAAATCATATATATTAAAAAATAAAATATATAAAAAACTAAACCAAAAACATAAAAATTGAGAAAATTGAAATAGAGCTTAATTGACTGATTTCATAACAACTATTTTATCCTTTTAAGTATCTAGTAGTGGTCATGTGTTCAATCCCTGTAAATTTTCTCACACCCATGTGTCCGTGTTCAAATATACATAGATTAGGTTTGTATGGCATTAAATCAACCCTTTACTAACTATGCATAACTATATATCATACATATCTAGTGCATAATTTGTCCTACAACTTCATCCCACTGTATAAGTTTGTTAAAGCAATTTCCATCAATGTTGCAAACATCGTGTTGGTGAATATATCCTCAAGGGTCCAGAAAACAGGTTATCAGTAACATCGGGGAAAATATCGGAAAATATCAGCAAACTTTAAAAAATACAAAAACGTTCATTTTTTTCAATGTTTTAAACATCTAAAGCAACATCAAATAAATACATTGCCACACAAATGTGAAAATAAAATTGATGTATAAGATGTAAAAGATGTCTAGTGAAACATCACAAATCAATAATGAATTGTGTCTTGAGTCTTGACTCATAAGCCTCAAAATATCATCAAAAAATATAATAGATGTATCCCATCATCATGAGTCTATAATAAAACAAGATAAATAAACTAGAAATTCCCTCTACCCCTTTTACGAGCAAAGGTAATGATTTGGTAATGGTTGGCACTGGACTTTGACATCCTCTAGAAAGAGAAGCTAGTCTATGACATCCTCTATTGGTGCTACTGCTAAGTCCAACTCGTTATGTCCGAGTCTGTTAAGGTGGTGGCGAACTCCCAGTGTCAATAGCCACATCTTGTAAAGGTGTCTACTATGGAACATCCTCGTCCTCTACCACACTCTCCCCGCTACCTCTTCCTGTAACCAATTAGGGGTCGAGTCCATGATAGGCCTCTCGATCTCAACCCTCCATGCAATAGTGGTTTCAATACCATCCAACAAAATGGCCTCTCCATGTTAGGCGTTTTCTGAAGCTGCCTCACCCATAAAATAAAATACTGTAGTAGACGTAGACCATGTCATTAAGGTGTTGGGATTCCAATTAGTATGAAGGTTATAAATTATAAATTATAATACATAATTAAGAGGGTGACGAGGCATAAAATTATAATTTATAATGAATTCAAAATTTAGTTTGAAAATTTTTAACCTGTTGTGCTTCTTGGTGTGTATTCTTTCAAAGAAACTCCAATTGTTCTTGCATCTTGGAGAGCTACATGCTTGATTACCTGGATGGCAAGTTTTTGTAAATTTGGTACTGTTGAGCCATCGCTTGTCCACCAAGCATCTACAAGAAATAAGAGAAACATATGGAAAGGCATTGAAATTTGAAATAAAGGAAGAAGAGACATTGAAATTTGAAATAAAATGAAGCTTATCTAGCATGTTGGTCTTCTTGTCCTAAACAGCCATGTCAAAGCCAAATGTTCCAACAACCATCCTATATATTTCCATTTCTTTAGAAATCTCTAAATGTTCTTGCGGACTTGGCACCATCCTATGAACATGTGAGGAATACATCCATAACCTCAGCATCAAATCTAAAAGCACAGAAGTAAGAGAACACAGGGTCGAGATAGATCCCTACAGCATGAATGGGGTGATGGAGTTTATTGTTCCATCGCTCATCAATCACCCTCCATATCAATAGTCGTTTCTCAAATCCATCATCTCCTTTGTCATCATAATAGGCATGGATGGATTCTTTGGCCCTATCAATGGCCTCATACAAGTAGCCCAATGCAAGCTTTTCTCCATCAACCAGCGAAGAACCCAACTGCAATGGTTTTCTATCTCCATCAACCAACCGAAGAACCTTTACCAAAGGTTTGCTAATGGCACACACCTCCTCCACTCCTGCCCAAACACTCTCCTAGTATGACACTAACCTACATATGGCCTCCCCCTCTGGTTTAGTGCCAAATGATAAAGCATGTCACCCATTTGAAAGGAACATTCTCTTCACCTCCCACATACAAGCGAGGAGAGATAGAAGAGATATGAAGCTAGTGGAAAAACATGTGATTGGAGGATGCACCAACTCCCTGTTATTTCTGCAATGTCTCATCAAGCTAAACACAGATGCTTGATTATATATAAATTTTGTGATACTCCTAGCTGATTCAACAATATCCTTGATATATGCAATTTTTCCCATATCCTCTAAATCAAATCAATGCAATGTGAAACACAAGGAGTCCAAAACAAGATTGGGTACCTCAGCATAAGAAACCCTCCAATAGAAACATAATTAGCGGTGTTTTCCATTATGATTTGGACAACATTTTGTAGACCTATTTCTTAAATTAACCCATCCAACAACTCACATAATAACATCACATATTTCACATGTGCAGATGCATCAACAGATTTAATAAATATTGTCCCCCTTGAAAAATTAAGTAAGAAATTAATAAGGGTCTTTCCCTTCTAATCACTGGAACCATCTAACATCATGGTGCATCCATTGACTTTCCATGATTCCTTAAGCTCCACCAATCTCTGAGTGCAATCAATCTTTTCATTTTGAAAGATAGGCCCTCTCAACTCATCATAGGTAGGGGCCTTGTACCCTGGGCCAACAATGGTAACAACATCAAACATAGATTGATATAATGGGTTGTTCTTGGCAATGCTGAAAGGAATGTCACTCCATAGAAAACATCTACCTACAAGCTTTTCTATTTCTTACTTCTCCTTTATTTTAACCACTAGCCTACTAGAATGTTGTGCGCCAATTGCAGTTCTTAGAACAAAAAAATATGAGGTCATTGAGGGCATTATAGAAGGTGAGGTCGAGGAAAAGTTGTCACTTCTCGACCCCCTGGATCTTGCAACTCCTCCCACTACAAGCTCAATTCTCACAACTTCCCTGTCATCCCTCTTTTTACCCATATCCCAAAGTGATTTATTGGCAATATGAATGATTTATGGGGTTGTCGCTATACAAATTCCCACTTCATGCCCTGGAATTTGTGCAAGGTGATATTTCAACTGATCTATATTTCCTTCCCTCACAACTTGCAACTAAACTTTTGTCGATTATGCCCATCGATGAGACACCATATTCCCACATAGGGTCCAAAGTTTTCAGCATTTTCAGATAGCAATGAATAAACCTCGGGAAAAAAAATATGAAAATCAAGATTCAAGAATCAAAATACAAAAATGTTGCAAATAAAAGAAACAGATATAGATTCTAAATAATGGTAGATCTCCCACAGTCCACTAAAAATCAACAAGAAGAGGGAAAGCTGATGGGCATTGCAAAACCTGTCAAAAATCTAAAAAAATACATGTTGAAATTGTTACACATACCTACAAATACAGAAACAATTGATGGGAATCAATTCCCACTCCACAATAAACTGTTGATGGCAAATGAAAACACTCTATTTTTGGTCCTTAACTCAGAAAAATGATGGAGACCTCGTTTGCTCTCAAACCCCTTCATCTGTTTTGAAAATGAGTTAAAACAAAAGGGAAAATTTTGAATATAAGGCGGATTGACCACAGCACAGACGATGTTTTCCATTGACTCACAATAATATCAAAATCTTTTTTATGGCAGAAAATATCACAATGTTTGGAGGTGATATTATTGCCAACTAGGTCACATCGCGATATATCGCGATGTTCGCGATAATATCACAATGTTTACAACACTAATTTCCATATCTATAAATGTACAAACCACCAATAGTTTTATAAACCATGGGATTCAATCTTTTTATAATTCATTGTTCAACTCCAGATCTATTATTGCTCCTAAGAGTAATTATTGTTACAATTTATTTTTTAGATGGTAATCATTGCTTATTTCTCATGTGAATGAACTACATTGTTTCAACTAACATCAAACTTTCAAAGTGTTTGATATTTTGAGTTTGATGTTGTTTATGATCCTAAACTGTGATATCAATGAATAGGAAGAAATACCTTATCATTAGTGTAGAAAGATCAATGTTTATTCACTTTAGCACAATGGAAGCTTATATTGAGTGTGAACATATCTAAATAGTTAAGAGGGGTGAACCCTCTTAATTCATATAGCCTTGAAAAAAATTAAATTGCATGATTGATAGATTCAATTGATTTTTTAATTTTTGGAGCTCTTTTAGCATGACAAACAATGAAGATTTAGTTGATTTTTATTTTTGGAGACTTTTTGGCATGAGAAACAACGACGATGCAATTGATATTTGGCACCTTTTCTTAAGATTCTCAGCCCCACATGGTCAAGAGCTTGCAGAAACTCCCTACATATCAAGGAGAAAGACAAGGAACATGATAAATATGGACTCATAAAATATATATGTGTTTATTACATTTAAGTCAATTGATACAATGGGATTGATCCCCTTTTATTTCATTTGCTACATAGTTGTGCTACCCGTACAACCCAACTACCTCATTTAATAATATATAATTATCATTTTATTGGTCACTTATATTTATGTGACTTTTACAATTGATTGTACTTCTACATTAGATTGTATACAATACTATGTGACAACAAAAACATTAAACGAAAATTCCTCTCGAGTCTCAAGTAACTTCACTCCTCCACTGTTCCCGAATCATGCAGGTACTCCATAAGCTGTCTCATCACCCTAGTAAGGGTAGAATTCCCGAATTCTCTGAATTCCTGAGTTCCCAAACTCCTCAAATTCCCGATTCAGTAATCCCCGAATTCACAAACTACTTGGACAACAATCCATGCTGAGTTAAGCCTTCTTCAATTCTCCCGTGTCTTGGAGATGCAACCACTCAGAGCAAGTATTCACGGTGAATTCTTTTTGTCATTTATCTTCTCAAGTTTGTCATGATATGGGGATTTGGGATTTTTCATTTTCACTAAAATGAAGAGGCTTTTGTACATTAATTATAACTATGTTTACCTTCCAAGTATGGAAGTTTTCTCCATTTAACTTTTCAAAAAGATCTTTCATTTTCAGCAAGAATGAAAATTTCTGTGTTTAAACTTTCTGAGATCAATTTCCTCAAAAGAAAGAAGCTCTGTATATATACCTTTCTGGAAATATATATATATTTGTGTGTATACCTTTCAGGTCAACGTATTGCATGAAAATAGTATTTAGAAGCACATATATTTCATGAAAAACAAAATCTTAAGAAAGTAAATACCCCTACATCTAAAGTTCCTTCTGTAGTGTGTGTTCTTCAGTCTCATGCATTCGGAAGAGTCTGTGTGATTGAGAATGTGGATGTCTGCATATGTGCCCTCTTCTGGCAGACTCTGGTGGGCTTACGTCCAAAAAAAGGTTCCAAGAAACCAAAGTCTCTTATCTTCCTCTTACAAGAATCAAATCTGGAAATCGTGATCTGGGTTAGCACAAAAAATCTGAAAAAAAATTCTGTAACTGCTTCTCACACTGTTTTTATGAATTTCCACTGATCCTACAGATAAAATCTGGTCTTTCCAAATTAAGGCACAAAAATTCTATCGGCTCTCTCTTCAGGTCATATGTTTTAGCAATGCTCTGTCTGAATCAAATTCGTCCCTTGTTTGTTGGCGGTCAGTTCCTCTCTAATTCGAGTTAGGGTTTAACATTTATCTCATTGATTCCCTGATGGTAGCTCCTTCTCCTCTGGCAAAAGGGCTCTCTTCCTTGACTTATAGATTCCTCTTCCCTGGTGGCATGGCCCTTTCCGTGGTTTCACTTATGCGTATGAAGCCTTTAATGTATATGACGGCTTTAGTCTATTCCTCTTCGGCTTGCTACCTTCAAACTTCAAGCTCCATCGAGGTCGAGCCTTCAAAATTCATGCTCCATTGGGGTTGAGCATTGCCTGCTCCCCGTTGTGGCCTTGTCGGCTTTCAAAAGCCCTTACTAATACTTTTAACTTAATTGCCTCAAAACCGTATAATAGGTAAACTTGCCTTTTAAATTCTATTAGAATTCATTTCATTTTCAATCTCATCATGATCATGAATGCACTGAATTCTACTTGGCTTCCAAAGATTTTTGGATCATTCAATCACAAGGTTTGGTATCACCCTGATACCATGTTGGATTTTGGAGCACATAAGAACAACAATGAACATGATAAATATGGATTCATAAAATATATGGAATTATTACAGTGAAGTCATTTGATACAATGGGGTTGATCCCCTTTTATTTCATTTGCTAGGTTGTTGTGCTGCCTGTACAACCCATCTACCTTATTTAACAATATCTTGTTATCAGTTTATCAGTCACTTATATTAATCTGACTTTTACAATAGATCATACTTCTACATTAGATTGCTCCCAAAGAAGCAACCAACGAAAAGGGTGCATTTCCTACAAGCTCCAAAGTCCTCAGGAGCAGGGATAAAGCAGGAACGGACTCCCCAACTCCCGGGAGAGGTACCCGCACTACTCTGAATCTTAGATTTTTGTTAAAGAATCGAGATCTATTGTCAGACAACTGGTCCATTGACATAGAGGATGATTTAGAGAAGCCAGTTACCAGCACACATACCCCTAAGGCAAGACAGATAGATACCCATGTTTGCCTTCAGTGGCACCACCACCATAAAAGTCACCACAGTATTCACAGCCTCCAGAATCGAGCTAAGGCAGCAAACCAGAATGTTGATGTGGTCATTCGCTAGGGAAATCTTTAGTTGCAATTAATAAGGAGCCTACTTAATCCATTTTGGCTTATGCTAGTCTAATAATAGTGTTTTATCTTTGTATACATGTCAGCCTCGTTTTGTGTGCAAGTAATTATCTGCTGTTTTATGTAATAAGTAAGAAACTGCATTATTCAGAACGTCCAGACTCCAGAGTCAAGCTAAGGAAGTATACCAGAATGTTGATGTGGCCATTCACATATGGAAATCTTTGGTTGCAGTTAATAAGGAGCCCACTTAATCCATTTTGGCTTATGCCAGTCTAATCATAGTGTTTTTCCTGTGTACATATGTCAGTCTCTCTTTGTGTGCAAGTAATTATCTCCTGTTTTTTGTAATTCCCGCAACTTGTTGCAGGAAATTATTGGTTATTGCAAGTTGGATATCAGTGGGCCTTTTTCTGTATTTACTATTTACTATTAAGCCTACCTGGTTCTCAGATTCTTTATATTTCTTGCCCTTTAACAGAACTTTAACATGAGATGAAATCCAGAAGTTTTAAATTTGGTCAAATAAATTAGGAGAAAATCTGTCTGCCTCCATTTTGAAACAAAATAGCATAGCCTTTGAGCTCAAACTTTTGTGCTCTAAAAATGCACAAAAATCTTTTATCTGAATTTTGCATGCACTAGAACCAAAAAACCTTTAAGCTAAAACCCACATGAGCAACGGAACATAAAATATAAATCAGTGTGTAATTTTTCAGAATGTCTAATTCATTTATTGTTGTACTCTCAAACTTCAGTTAAAGGAATGACAAAATTGTTTCTTTGATCTATAACATGATGCACAATACATTCTCTTATTCAGATCATAACAGGTTGAATTTCATTTTCCATGATTTGAACTTACATGTAAATTTCCTAATCTATAACAGGTAAGGAAGACTGTCAAAGAGTATGAGAAAGAGTTCCTAGATGTCGTGAAAGTATGCCCCTGCCTACAACCAGGGGTGATAGGATGCAGTTTGAGTAATTTCATAAGTGGCTTTAACCATACATATATGAACGAGCTTCACATCATGGGGCCTAAGAAGTTAACAGAAGCTATAAGAAATGCCATGCGTTGTGAGGAGTAAACCCAAGGTCACTAACACTGTATAAATTGCAGAGATTGTGAAGCATGTAGCTAATGCACCTAGAATCTATACAGCATTGGAACAAAGACAAGTAGACCACCAGGCGACATTTATTGAAGTGCAATGTAAGATTGTCATCCATCATGTATCTCTGTTGATAAATCTAGGGGCTAGTCATTATTTTGTAGCACTGCATGTAGTTGTTAGGTATGCACTTACTATAAGCAAGTTAAAGCCACCATGGTTTATAGAGATGTTGAGAGGAATGCAAAAAGACGGTAAGGGAGGCAGTTTCAAATTGTGCGATCAAACAAAGTGGACTTCCCACTCATCAAGATTTATATATCATACTGTATGGGTCATATGATGTCCACATTGCACTAGATTGGCTCTTCACATCATTGAGCCAAGTTGGATTGTTACAAGACAAAATTTGAAAGTATTAATGATGAAGGGCAGACAAAGAAGGCCCAACAAATTGTTAGACCTATCTCCTTTCTTCAGATATCTATAACATGAGTGAAGAGATGCTTAGGAAATACTACCAACTTTAAGCTTTACATTGTTCAAATATTCACTTTATTGTAAGAAAACCTGAACACCTACAAAACCTAGGCAACAGAAAACCAATGACTTATCAAAAGTACTGGAAGGAATGCTAAATCTACAAACACATCAAGAACTAAAATTATTACAGAAACCAATCACATCTTTGTCTATTAAGTTATTAACTCAAAGCCTCACCAAAAATATAAGTAACCATCCCAATGGGTCGCCCCATCCCTCCTTTATTGACTAGGAGAGATATAGGGTTACAATGCATGTAGACAGACCTAATAGTGTGCCTAGGTTCACTATGTCAAACCCTAACCCTAATCTTGTGTAGGAGAAGTGCACCCATCCTACAAGGAAACCTACCTAGAATAGAGTGCTCAGTATGAGACACTGAATGCATGAAAGCAAGCACCTCTCTCTCCTAGGAAATTGCACCCTATCTAAATCTGGCTATTCCCTAATCCATGAGACCTTTCCTAAATCTGGAAAAGCTAAACTAAACATAAGAAAAGCAATTTCTAATTGAAGAAAAGCCAACTTTCAAGAGTGATTGTTGGTGGTGGGCGGTGGTTTGAAACTCAATAGCTAAAAACTTGTACCAACAAAGGATTTATAGAACTAATAATTATTATTGGTATTCATGACCAAATTATGTAGATTCTAGAATGACAATGTAAGGATAAATGAATCATGTTGTTAAAGTGTGGGTGTAACCCCAACTTTGAGGGTTAAGTGTGTAAACCCTTCTTGGGATGGAGGGCCCTTGATTTAGGTATTTGGAGAGTGATCGATTTTGACTCTATCAACTCCCTGATTCATGGAATGCTCAGGGCATTAGTAGTAAACCCTAAACTTATTTATTGGTGAGGATCTAGCCTCATTCGACACACATAATGCATACACCACATTATGCTCTTTGAAATTTTCGTATGTGCTTCATTGATGATGGTGTTTCTGAACACCACCATTCCACTTGGTTACTTTGAGCTTGCGGTGAAACCCTAACATGGTATCAGAGTTGCAGTTACAAGATGAATAAATGGATACACCCGTCTTTGCCACAACTGATATGGATTTATTTATGGGTATGACAGCATGTATAAGACTACAACAAACTTGTTTTGTGATACGTTGAGTGCAATTTTTTGTGTACCCTAGTTTGTGACAAAGATCTAGAATCATTATCAATATTTCTTTGTGATCACTAGCATAGTCTATCATGCCATAATCAATCTATATGGCATTTAGCAAGAATTTTTAGCCATGGGGTAGCAGTATAGACAATGAACAATGTTCTAGTGTGATTGTTGGAAGTACTTCTGGTGGAGATTTTCAAAAGTAGACCATAATATAGACCCATATGAATTAATCGACCAAATCCATTGTAGCATTGCAAACATCAACTTAAGCCCCAATCCACCGGTAGAAGGGAGATCACTGGTCTATTGAGTAGCCATAGAAAAACCTATGTGCATTTGAACAGACGGAACAAGCAATTATTATTGACAAATTTGGCACTAGATCTGTGTAAGAAGCTAATATGTGAAGGCAATAAGAAGTCGCTTGTCACATATGAAGAAAACCACAATCCACCAATGGTTTATTTGTTCATGAAGAAAAGATTACTCATGTACCTATCACATTGGAGATACACACAAAGTAATTGATAGAGCTACCATCGAGATTAGTTTGTCCCGATTAGAATAGGTGTGGAAAATCAAAGAAGAAGACCCATGCAAAATAGAAGCCACTAGCAGCATGTGTAGTAGTGGGGAATTCGATGCTTATAAAGAATAAGGAAATAAGTCTCCTTTCACTGGGATTAAGCCACTAATAATTGTTGCAATAGAAGTGCCTATGTGGTTGAAGAGAGTGTGAGCATCCATCGTAGAGTTGATAAGAAGCCACCACCTATGGATGAACAAAGTCATGACCATTATGATATGTGGTTGCATGATAAGGGAATGGAGCCACTAATAATTGTTGCAATAGAAGTGCCTATGTGGTTGAAGAGAGTGTGAGCATCCATCGTAGAGTTGATAAGAAGCCACCACCTATGGATGAACAAAGTCATGACCATTATGATATGTGGTTGCATGATAAGGGAATGGAGCCACTAAGGTAGGAGTCGCCCAAGTCAAAGCGATTTGTCAAAGGCATGAAGCCTCTCCATGAGAGATTTCACAAGTTCGCGGGCATTAGCTAGAGCTAGCAATTGAAGAGCTCAATTGTAAGTGCTAGAGAATAGCCATCAGGAGAGTCCCCTAGAGTGGTCCACAAAGCCACACAATGTGGCCCAAGTCAACTTTCCCAGGGCCACACTCAAATTTAGATTCATTTTTTGTTGTAACACCAAAACATGCTTATCGAGTATTTTATTTTTGGTATACTAAACAAGGGACCTTTATAAAAAATAATTATGTGCTTAAGGCCTTATTGAACATAGGAAGATGGGTATTAAAGATCAAAGCAGGAGAAATTTTTGTTTCAAGGGGGGCATTGGCTTAGTCTCCAGTGTATTTTAAGAAGTTGAACAATTGTTTTGTAGGGGGGCTCACACACTTTGCGTTTTGCACATTATATTGACAATTTCAAAGTACCATGGGTGTCTCTAACAAGTATAAAAAATTCAAGACTTAATATGATCTTCTTTCTCGACTAGATGAGAAGGGAAAGACGATCAAGGATTCACGTGACCTCAATCAGTGCCTTGTTCAATAAGTCACCAACTAAAGAAGCATGGAAGGTAATTTGAAACATTGAATCAGTAAGTTAAAAACTTCTACTTTTAAGAAGTATTTTGACCTTGTTGAGAGCTCAACATGTTGTATTCATGCTAGACAAAATCAACAAGGATCATTGTCAAGACCCCATGAATTACTATTGTAACAAGAAAGAATTATTTTATGCTTTCGAAGAAGAGGTTAAAGGTCTTTCTCAACAACATATTGATGACAATGATGCTTCTCAAGATGTCTCCACTGATACCTCTGATGATATTTCTAGTAGTAGTATTTCTTATATGGACAAAATGGGCAATCTTGATGTTATTCATGCATCATCAACTACTAATGAATTAGTTTCTCTTGAATTTAAGAAACATACTAGAGGTATTGGGTCCCAATTGTTGTGCTAGATGGGATATATAGGGGGTGGACTTGGGAAGAGAGGAAAGGGTATTGTTAGTTCCAATAGACTCTAAGACAAGTCCCTTTAGAGCTAGACATGGGTATGGTGAGAATCCATTGCCAAATGAAGTTCATTCTACCATTGATTTGCAGGATGATCATTATGTACCCATTGTTGTTCTGTTTATTGCTAAAAGACATTCCACTGGGTTGATGGGAGCACAACTTCCATTGTTGATGATAATGGTATGCCTAAGTCAGGGATATATGACAAATTTGCAAGGACACCCTTCATTTTTAGTTGAGCAAGGATCACATCTTGACCTTTTATGCAGCAGGAACATGACTATATCCCATATCAACATCCTCATCATAGAGGCAGAACGAATTCATCCAAGAGTCAAAATTCTTGGTAAGTTGATGCCGATGCTTACATATCTTTGCAAAAGAGGCACAAGAATTTCTAATCAATGTCGACGACCAAGATTGATTGGGGTTGCATTGGTGATTAGTCACGGTAGATGTTTGAGGACTTCCTAAAGATTCGTATCATCAACTGTACACTCCTACAACTCTCCTCTTTATTCTCGTTAATCAATTGATTCATTCTTTTCACAATATCTATTGGACTATTTTGTTGCACAATCTTGTTGGCATGTTATGTATGCGGGACAACTTTGATCGGAAGCCCCATATGTGAGCCTTATTCAATTTTGAAATCCTTCACACTACATTTTTAAGGGGGGATGTTGTTGAGCTTGTTAGGAGATGTAAGCCCAACTTGATTTGTTAAGAACCGACTAATGGTTTTGACTTGTTGACAAAAATCCACGAAGTAGTTTGATGGTGAGACAGGAGGGAACGTCAAAGAAGAAGTGGGTAAAGGCCTAGGAACTACAACAAACCAGTGATGATCTAAAGAAATGCTTTTCGATACACACTAAGAAACCAAATGGGCTTTTTTGAGCAAGCTAAGTTTATTTTGTTTTTGGTTTTACACTACTCTTAACAATGTTGTAATAGGCTATGGTCAATGCTCTTGTTGCATGACTTGGGAATGTTTATGTTTGCAACTTCCATGGTTGAGAGTATTTGGTTGATAGCACTATGCTTTTGGAGACTATTCTTGACAGTGGTTTTTGGATAACCTATTATGACCGTTTCTACAAAGACTCTTGTTGCTCCACCTTTGTCTATGAAGATGTTTGGATGGTTCAAGTTCTAAAGAAGAATTCCCTGTTGTGTTGCACAAGTTTGCTTGTTTGGAAGATGATTGGGTGTGGGTGTTGTGGAGGTAACTACTTTGTTGCACCTCGTCATGGTCAAGTATTTTGGATATTAATATTGCTAGTCCAGTTATGTTAAGAGGGGGATGATGGGAGATGTGATATCTCTAGAGGTTTTACAAGACAGGTTGTATTAATATTCACTATAGGAAGTTGTCATTAAGGGGTAGTGTTGAGATAATGGCAACGTGATAGATCCTCCAAGTCAATTGATGTCACAATATAAGTGTAAAGTTGTAAACCCATCTTTGAGGGTTAAGTGTGTAAACCCTACTTGGGATGAAGCACCATTGATTTAGGGATCTGGAAGATGATCTAGTTTGACTTGATCAACTTCTTGATTCATGGGATGCTTGGGGGAGGTAAAAAAAAAAAGCCTAAATCAATGTATTGGTGAGGCTTTAGCCTCATTCGACACACAATGCATACAAAACGCATTATGCTCTTTGAGAGCTTCTTATGAAGATGTGCTTCATTGTTTAATGTTGTTTCTGAACACCACCATTCCNGGTCAAGTATTTTGGATATTAATATTGCTAGTCCAGTTATGTTAAGAGGGGGATGATGGGAGATGTGATATCTCTAGAGGTTTTACAAGACAGGTTGTATTAATATTCACTATAGGAAGTTGTCATTAAGGGGTAGTGTTGAGATAATGGCAACGTGATAGATCCTCCAAGTCAATTGATGTCACAATATAAGTGTAAAGTTGTAAACCCATCTTTGAGGGTTAAGTGTGTAAACCCTACTTGGGATGAAGCACCATTGATTTAGGGATCTGGAAGATGATCTAGTTTGACTTGATCAACTTCTTGATTCATGGGATGCTTGGGGGAGGTAAAAAAAAAAAGCCTAAATCAATGTATTGGTGAGGCTTTAGCCTCATTCGACACACAATGCATACAAAACGCATTATGCTCTTTGAGAGCTTCTTATGAAGATGTGCTTCATTGTTTAATGTTGTTTCTGAACACCACCATTCCACTTAGTTATTTTGAGCTCATTGTATTTCATTGTTTGTATTTAACAAGTGTATCATTGTATTTCATTTTGGTTGGCATTAGTCTTTTAGTTTTGGTAATGACATGAGAAATACCATGGGATGTTATTAATCGTGATAATTAGAAATACCATGGGATGAGAAATACCATGGGATGTTATTGTTTGTTATTAATAATTAGCCATTAATTAAACAATTTGCTCATGCTTTTAAATTTTTATACATAGTATATTTGTCTATATTTGGGGAAAGGTCCTCTAAGTCATGCCCCACAATGTGCCATACCATCTCCTGAAATTTTGGGGGCTCTCTCCAAACGTACCAAGTACACATCCCCACATTCAAAAAACTTGGTGTAACATTGAAATAAAGAGGTCATAAATAAAAGATACGATGTAACCAAATTCCATAGAGTCTAATCCAAGATCTATGTTTTCATGAAAAGAATCTGGATTTGGCACAATCTCTCCCAAATACGAGATGGATCCCTTTTTGAATCGGAAATGTTGGAGGATCCACTCGCGATCCATTTCCAACTTGTCAAAAACATCACACCAATAACATGCCAATTTACAACAAATTAAACAAAAATATAATAGGTAACAAAACATAAAATATAAAAGGGCTAATTTTTTTTCATTGAAGTTTTCTAGAGTAATAGGAGGTCATTCATATTTGTTTCTATGGAACAATTTTGTTTGAGGCTTCGTCATTCTCTTTCTTGTCCTTTGATTTTGTCCAAATGATATTCCAGAAAAGTCTTTGTGCAAGTTCAATGTAATCTTAACATAAAAAATACTTACCTTGAATGTTAAAAATATCCATACATATTTAAATAAATTGTACCAAATTAACATGAATAATTTAAATACTCTATTAAGCATGAACATGAACTCAGATCCCTTGTATGTTGTGAAGTTAAATAAAATGGATAAACCTTAGATTGTTTTGTTATTGATTTACAAAGTAGTTTGTAAAGACTGTGTATAGTCAAGGTGAACCTATTGTAAAGAATAACTATTATGTTCCCAAACACTAACGATCTAAATATAACAATCATAAATTGATCTAGTAATAATGCCTAATTTATATTGATGTAGAAGTGCTACCAAAACCAGCAGCTAATTTACATTAATCATCACAAAAATAACATTTAAATTGATGTCGGACTGTTGCCAAAACCAACAGCTACTTTACATTAATCATCACAAAAATCCAAAAAAACATAGGGAGAAGTATAATGTAAAGGACTAATAACGTTTTTGAATCTTGAAATCTAAATCTTTTATGTTGTAAAAACTCACAACTAGTGGCAGTTATAAGAAGGTTAATGGGGATCCAAGCAATAAAATATTATGAGAAGTAACCAGGGAATATTTTGGGAGCTAAATTTCACCCATGGGCAAATTTTCCATATATTTTTACAAAACGATTCGCCAATTTCCATTTTTCCTAAAAACGATTCGCCCAAATTATACAGGACAAAATTATTTTACTCTAAAAATCGCCAAAATATTATAGAATACATATAAAATCCTTGGAAATTTGAATTTTTTTATAAAAATATCACCAAACATTTTATAGCTGGTATTTTAAGAATTAGTGAGATTGGCCAAGACAAACACTTTAACATAAGTATGGATCCTTAAAATTTTCCCTGGATGTAACAAAGATGATCAATAACTCCTCCTTGGAGGGCGATATAAAAAACAGGCTTACCCAAAAAAACCTGATCATCCCTCAAATATATGAGTTGCCTAAGATTCATAAAGCTGGTTTACAGATGAGGCCTATTGTAAACACAACAAGAACACCGAACCACAAACTCACAAAGTCCTTGCTGAGAGACTTAATCCACTCATGGGCCAAACACTGTCTTTTATCAAGGATTCTACTGACTTTGTGGAAGGAATTAAAAATAGGAAATTGGATGTAAATGATATCTTGGTCAATTTTTCCGTTGTCTCTCTTTATACAAAAATTCTGGTTGATGAGGAGTCAAAAGTATTATAAGAAGAACAAAATGTGAGAAAACAATTAACTTGGTTGAAATTTGCTTGAAGACAATTTATTTAGCTTCCATGGTAAGATATATGATCAAACTAATGGCATAGCTATGCGATCTCCACTTTCTCTGCTTGTTGCAAATCTTTAAATGGAATACTTTCAAGAGAAGGCCATCAACTCCTTTGCATTAAAACCAAAGCAATGGAAGAGGTTTGTATATGATACGAATGTCATTTGACCACATAAAAACAAGCCCTTGAATGACTTTCTAGATCACCTAAATAGCCGATGGGAACATATGAAATCAACGATGGAAATTGAAGAGAATGCTCATCTTCCTTTCTTAGATGTCCTAATCACCAAGAACGCTAATGGATCCTTGGCCCACCAAGTATACTAAAAGAATACTAACACAAATAAATACTTGTAGGATGACTCACATCATCATCGGAAGTGTTTAAAAGAAATGGATATGATGAGAAACCAATAAAAAAGGTTGTGAAAAGGGTTAGAAGGGGTAACCATAGAAGACACTAGAATGATGACATGGTGAAGACTATCACATTATGTTTATGTCCAGGGTACAACAAATAAGATAGCCAAAGAATTGAAACAAAAACATTCAAAAGTGGATTTTTCACCCTTGAACACCTTAAAGTAGCCAAAGGACTGAAACAAAACATACAAAAGTGGATTTCTCACCCTTGAACACCTTAAAGAACATGCTTGATTTCACCGAGGATCCAATAGATCCCACATAGTGTAACGGTGATATTCAATTTTTGTTTTTCTAGTAATGCTTAAACTTGAGAGGTTGGTCAGTCTATGCAAATCAGGCTAAAAGAACATGGTGCAAATATATTACAAGCACATCAAAAATTTAGCAATGGTCGAGCAATCTCACATGACTAAACATCATATATGTTTGGAGAATGCACATGTAGTTGCAAAAGTAGATCACTTTGCCAAAAGATGTATCAAAGAAGCAGTCAAAATCGAAAAACATCCTGAGAATCTACACAAGGATGATGGTTGGAAATTAAGCAACTCTTGGGGATTAGTGGTTCACCTTCCGAGAAATAATACTCCTACAATATGTTGGATAGTGCTTGGATGATGTTTTGGTTGGTGATCTACTCAAGCCGACATAGATGTCTTTTCCCTAGTCGATGTTCCAATAGCTATTTGAATGATGGTTCATTATTTATAGAGGTATAGGAGGTCATTTCTTTGTGAGAGAATAATCAAGAATATCACGTGATGGACTAAGATATTGCAATTTGAAACATTGACATTAAAACACAAACATAGGTTTCTTACATATTAATTATTATGTATAGATGTATCCCTACGAAAGAATAAATGACACAATCTTTTATGTTTCTATGGTTTCTTTGATGATAATAACATCTATGTATGTCGTCTCCTCGTACACCAAAAGTGACATTTTAAAAACTAAATAGGCATGTTTCGATAATTGTTTTCTTGCAAGTTGCATCATGGATGTAATATTATGCTTTGATGTATTGGAATAAATGGGAGATCATTAGTGAAAGCCGCATTATCAATATTATTTCATAAAGAGATTTTATGATGTAAATTTGTAAAAAAGGGCAAAAGACGATGAGCTCTAAATAATGCAAAATCACAACAATTGTCGAGGAATGAAAAGAGGGGGGTCACGTGACAAGTGGCTCGATCAAATCGCCTTATAAATAAACCATTGGAAAAGGGGAAATGGGTTTGGCATCCATTTTGTTACTTTCCAATAGGGCTTTCAAGCTCTTGTGCTTCGCCATTAGCAATCTTGGAGAGAAAGGTTGTACATGTTCAGCCATAATTATGCACCTAGTCAGTTATGTTAGGATATTTAGACACTTAGGAGTTAGTAAGATCTACTTGGTCTATTGTGTCGTTAGGTAAAAGTGCGTTTTCTAGTCTGTTTCTTTAGTATGCATTAGTATGCATTTGTAGTAGTTAGGAAATCCGACGGTCACGATATGTTCCCGACATAGAGTGATCCGACGGTTCATACTCTCCTCGATCTTAACGGAAATTGATCCATGGCTTAACACCCGATTGGTCCATGATCTCTATTTAAAGAGCATGGAGGGCCATTTGCCGATGATCGATTGTGAGAAACTCTCTTGTAAAATCTCTCTGTAATATTTTCCTTTGCATTAATAAACTGCTCCAAGTTGCCACGTTGGCTGGGGCCGTGGATGTTTCCCCGTAGGGGTTTTACCACGTGAAAACATCCGTGTGTTGATCTTTGATCTGGTTATGTGAGTGGTTTCTGAAGGTGTTCGTCCTCTGTTGGAATACCTGTGTTGTCGAACAAGTTCGACCATTCTCATGTGCGAAGAATGTCAAGGAGTGGAATCCCTAATCCAAGAATTCGTTGGCATAATAGGCACAATAGCCCTAATCCACAAGGTACAATCCAAGAGCAACCTCTAGGAGGGTCACCACTGTCACCTCAACAACCTATCCTCTTCTGCTTTAGGTGGGTTCTCCTCCCACTCAAGCAGGGTATTCCCTATTAGGATCACTAAGACCAAGCAATGCACAAGGTAACTTTGAGAGTAGCCTTAGTAAAACGAGGTTTGGATTTTTTGGGGTTGTTTAGAATAAGAGATGGAAGGATATTAAGATTAGCATCAAATCTGACTAGGGCAATGGAGTCAAGGTGAATCAAATGGTAAATGAGGCCAAGAAGAAACCCTCCGGGGAGTTAGCTTATTTTCTTAAAGGATTAGGGCTTGAGACTAGCACAATAGGGTTGAAGTAATCCCAAACCCAATCAAGATTGACAATGGATTCAAGCCCGCGGGGGTGTAGACCGATTGGCATGTGTCGTGTAAATGGAAGGAATTGTGTAAAGGAGGTCTCAAGTTCGATTCTCACCCCGCTTTATCTGTGTTCCATGCTTGCGGGATGTGTGGCGCACCTGGCGGTATATGGGTAGCCGCGAGTTGTCGATTCCCCTAGCATAAAAAAAAACAATGGATTCAAGGTCTACAAGAAGGGTTTCCCCACGGGAATAGACTTCACCACAAGGAAAAACAAAGCATGATATCAAATACTCACCAAATCAACAAGGAAGAATAAGGACAGACCCTAATATTCTTCCTCCAAGTAGTTAATAACTCCTCAAATGGATCGATTTTGAAGGCTTAGTAGAAGACTTGAAGAACTCCACCATTAATCTTCATGCACAAAAATAAAACCAAGTAGGAAAAGCTTCAATACTTGACAACATCCATCCACAAAGAAAGAACCCTTAACACCATAAATGCTCCAAGAAAGATATATCAAATTTCAATTAAGCTCCAAAAGAAAGAGCTCCAAATTATCCAACCATGAGTTCAAATGAAGAGGTGCATCTTTTTATAGAGGTGATGCTAAACCTCACTTACAATTAAATAAAAATATCTTATGAAATTCCTTAGATCTAGCCTAAGAAAACAAAAATACAACTAAGTAACCTAAAGTAACAATAAAATAAAAGTGGTCAAGCCACATGTATAATGGAAAAAATGAAAAAACCCTAAGGAGAGGTCTTCTCCTCCAAGAAAGGGTCAATGTTGTCCCAAGCTGCCATGTTGACCTCTAAAGGCTCTCCAATATGCACAGATGGTCAACGTTCCTCTAAAAGTGAACGATCCCAGCCTCAAATAATGTGGTGGAATGTTGCCCCAAGCAAAAGTAACCCAACATCCATCCCCAAAGGTGGAATAGCCCCATAGAAAAGGTGAACAAAACCCCAACTAGTGGGCGGCTCCATGAAAACAACTCCAAAAAAGGTGGTATAATGTCGCAAAATCTCCAAAATAAGCCTCCAATGAGTGACCATTCCCTTGTTGATGTTTTGGTAGCAGCGAGAGGTATTCCCTCCTGGACAACTTTTCTTCAAGAAGAAGAGGATTCCAGAAGTCAAAGGAAGACCATTGAACAATTGAAGAACACCCCAAAAGAGAAGTCAGCCCACAGGAAAAGAATAAAGTGGAAATAGAATTTCCAGGAAGAGAAGTCGGCCCACAGGAAAAGATAAAGTGAAAATAGAATTCCAGGAAGAGAAGTCGGCCCAACTAAGTGACTTGAAGAATATAAATAAAGTGACGCCTTGCTCATTTGTTCACTCACGCACTCAGCTATCTCACTCAAGAAGAAGACGCAACACTGAAGCAAGGAGAAGACGCAACACTGAAGCAAGGAGAAGACGCAGTTACTGCACCAGCTGGGGTTCTTGGTGATTTTGGTGATTTCTCTTGTGCGTTATCTCTAGGAGAGGTGCGCTAGCTTTGTGTGGTGTTGCAGTTGTCTACCCCTACTAGAGTTTGACAAGAAGAGATAAGTTATCAAGGTTTCTTCATTATCAGTATTTTTCTCTTGTGAAAAAGAGCTTGTTCATGGTTGGATTGTATTAACAAGAAGAATCTCTCTAAGAAAAGTTGGTTGGGTTTTTCCCCAGGTTTGGGGTTTTCCCAAGATAAATCTTTGTGTCTTCTTGTGTTTGTCTATCTACTCATATTTTCAATATATGGTTATTGAATGTAAAAGAAGATCTAAATACGTTAGTAAATCTATTGCTCTGAAAACTTAAGAAAACCTAACATGGTATCAGAGTTGGTTACCTTCAGAACAATTTAACCACTGGAAGGAAGATCGTACTTTAGGATTTGTTGATGCACAGTTTTCTTTTATCAAGCTCGTTGAGCACTTATTCCAAAGACATTAGGACTAACTCCACTTCAGAACAACTTGCCTAACCCTAGCGTTGATTTTTCAAGAAGGTTGAAATTTTGAGATTTTTTAGGCCTAGGGTTTCTACCAGTGAAAATGATTACTAGTATGAGTGTTAAGGATAGGCTGGATAGAGCAGACAATTTCAGATTGTGGAAGCATAGGATACTACTCATTCTAGAAGAGAATGAGCTCTTCAATCATGTCAAGCAAGTTCTCCCGAAACCAGAAGAGGAAGACACCAAGGAAAAATACAAGAAGAATGAAATCAAGCCAAGAGGATCTTGACAGATTCAATCAAGGACCACTTAATTCCCAATGTATCAAAATTGAAGACACCAAAGGAGATGTTTGATGCCTTATCAAGATTATATGAAAGCAAGAACACTAGGAAGCTAACCCTAAGGCATCAACTCAGAAACGTGATGATGAACAAGTTAGATACAGTTTCCACCTACTTCATGAAGATTTCTCATAACAAGGACCAGTTGGCAGCTATTGGAGACTTAGTGGATGATGCAGAGCTTGTGACTACAACTCTTAATGGCTTTCCTTCTTCTTGGGATTCATTTGTTCAAGGAATATGTGCAAAAGGAAATTTCCCAAATTTGACAAGCTATGGACAGACTGTACCCAAGAAGAATCAAGATTGATATCCAAGTCACAGAAGACCAATGATGAAGAGAACCAAGCTCTTGTTGCTCATGTGAAGAAAAGGAAAGAAAGAAGAAACACCAGTCCAAAGAAAAATAGAAGACCAGATCACAAGAAGGATGTATCTAAGATCAGATGTTTCAACTATCAGAAATTGGGACACTTTGCTTATAAATGTCCTCAAGGGAAAGGAAAGAGAAAACATCATGCACATGCAGCAAACATGGAGGAGTCCACATCTCATAAGAAGACAAAGGAATCAAAAGATGAAGAGTATGTCTTTATCTCAGCTCTCACAGGTACTATTACTCAAGGAAGTGATATTTGGCTAGTGGACAGTGGTGCTTCAAAACACATGATCGGGTTCAAAAGTTCTCTTACAAAATTGACAGAGAAGAGTTCATCACTTCAGGTGGAACTTGGGGATGATTTCAGGCATGGAGTAAATGGAGTAGGAGAAGCCTCCTACAAACTTGATTCAAGTAACGCTATTTCAATAAAGGATGTATTGTTTGTACAAGGCTTAAAGAAAAATCTTCTTTCTATCTCTGCTTTAGAAGATAGAGGTTTCAAAGTAGCTTTTGTTGATGGCCAAGTCCTCCTATGGCCTAAGTGTTCAAGTATAGATTTAGCTACTGTGATTAGTGTCCGAGAGGGAGGATTGTATAAATTGAAGGGACACCCAGAACAAGCCCTTATACACAACAGTGTTAGCTCTAGTGAGCTATGGCACTGAAGACTTGCACAGCTCAATTACAGAGCCTAACCAGTTTTGAGCAAGATGGTTACAGGTCTACCAGATATGCAAGTAGAGCATGATGGAGTATGCAAAGGATGTGCACTTGGAAAGAATGCCAAGGGAAGTTTTTCAAGCAGTGACAATAGATCCAAAGGGATCTTGGACATCATACATTCAGATGTATGCGGACAAACGACGATACCATCTCTAGGTAACTTTTTGTACAATGTCATTTTTATTGATGATTACTCACGTAAGACAAGGATCTATTTCTTGAAAGCAAAAGATGAAGTTTTCAATAAGTTTCAAGAATTCAAGGCTTTAGTAGAAAATCTCTCTAGAAGAAAGATTAAAATTTTAAGGTCAGATAATGGAGGTGAATACACCTCAAATGAGTTCAAATATTTTTGTAGAGAAGCAGGGATTAAGAGGGAGCTGACAACTCCCTACAACCCCCAGCAGAATGGGGTTGCAGAGAGAAAGAACAGACCTATTATGGAAGCAGCTAAAGCGATGATCCATGACCAGAATTTACCCATGCATCTATGGGCATAAGCATCCAGTACAGTCGTATGTATCTAGAATAGAAGTCCTCATAAGATATTTGGGAACAAGACAACAAAAGAAGTATTTACCGGAAAGAAACTTGAAGTCATCCACTTGAGGATATTTGGCTGCTCGGTGTACATACATCCTCGAACAGAGAAAGATTGAGATTAGCAATGATGTTACCTTTGATGAAGAAGTAGCCTTCAAGAAATCTAGAGAGTCTCACATGGATGAGGACATAGAGGAGCAAGAGGCTCCAAAGGATTCAGAAATGATTGACTCTACTCAAGAAGAACACATTCCAGAAGGACAGAATGAGATAGTAGAGCTAGAGATACTTGTAGATCCACCCAAATAAGTTACAGTTACCAAGAAGAGACCAGCATGGCTCCAGGACATTTTGCAGAAATTTGAAGGACATACAACTCCCAGAGGCTCTTTCAAAGAGAGCAAGAGACCACACAAGTTTTCCAGCTATGTGGCGCTGATGAGTAAGATCATTGATTCAGAGCCTTCCACTTATGTGGAATGATTTGTGGGAAGTGGTTTCGAGACCAGAAGGGAAGTCAGTGGTGACTTCCAAGTGGATCTACAAGATCAAGCATGTTGCAGATGGCAGCATAGAGAAGTACAAAGCAAGATTTGTGGCCAGAGGATTCTCCCAGAAAGAGGGAGAAGACTATGACGAGACATTTGCTCCAGTAGCAAGATACACTTCCATCAGGTCTATTATTTCCATTGCTTCTATTATGGGTTGGAAATTACACCAAATGGATGTCAAGACTGCTTTCTTGAATGGTGTAATTAAAGAAGAAGTGTGCATAGAGCATCCACAAGGTTTTGTAATCCATGGGAAGGACTCCCATGTTTACAAATTGAAGAAAGCTTTGTATGGGCTTAAGCAGGCACCCAAGGCATGGTATGCCAGAATAGACAAGTATCTGATGAGCTTGGAGTTTACCAAAAGTGATGCAAATCTCAACATTTACTACAAGGTTGAAGATGGTTGCCCATTGATTTTGGTCCTATATGTGGATGCCTGTTTCTTACAGGGGATGAGAAGCTCATAGATGAGTGCAAGAGGGAACTCACTTCAGAGTTCGAAATGAAGGATCTAGGTTTGATGCACTATTTCTTGGGATTAGAGGTGTGGCAAAGGCCAGATGGGATTTTCCTTAACTAAGAAAAATATACAGTTGAGATCCTGCAGAGATTTGGGATGATGGACTGCAAGTCCATGGCCACACCTATGGTTACGAATCTGAAGCTCTTGAGTGATTCATCTTCAGAATTGGTTGATCCCACGATGTACAGACAGTTGATCGGATCATTGATGTACATGGTTAACAGTATGCCAGATATATGCTTTGCAGTGAACACATTGAGTCAATACATGGTTGAGCCTAGACATGTACATTTGGTAGCAGCAAAGCATGTGTTAAGGTCCCTGCACAGTACGGCTGGATATGGACTCGGATATGTCTCGGACGGTGAAGTAACACTGCAAGGTTATACAGACTTTCATTGGGCGGGGAGTGCAGTGGACCGGAAAAACACATCAAGATGTTGCTTCAATTTGGGATCAGGTATGATCTCATGGTTGAGTAAAAAACAGACGTCAGTGGCACTCAATACAGCAGAGGCAGAATATACAGCAGCCAATGTTGCAAGCTGTGAAGCAGTGTGGCTTCGAAAGTTGCTTGCAGGGTTATTTGATTTAGAGTTGGAGCCAACTTTGATATATTTTGATAATCAAAGTTGTGTAAAGCTTTTAGAGAATTCGGTCTTTCATGACAAGTCAAAGCATATAGAGATCAAATACCATTTCATTAGAGACATGGTGCAGAAAGCAGCAGTAGAGCTCCGATACATATCCACAGATGAGCAGATAGCAAACATTCTCACCAAGCCTCTCTCTAGAGTGAAGTGTGGTGCAGAATGTCCACCCTTGTTGAGAGGGAGTTGTGATGTTTCTCCTACAGCGAGCAGATAGTCTCCCTTGGCCAAGGGTTTCCCATATCAGTCATGTGAAGTGATTGAGGGAGTAATAAGTAGCCTGGTACAAGTCTTGCCTACACCATGTGAAGTGGCTAGGTGTGATTGGGACTTGTAGCGTGGTCTTGTCTACGCCATGTGAAGTGGCTAGCTGTGATTGGGACCATGGCATAGCCTTGCCTAAGCCATGTAAAGTGGCTAGGTGTGATTAGGACTATGGTAGTAGTATTGCCCATACCATGTGAAGTGGATGGGTGTGATTGGGACTAGTAGGAGAGGAGAAACATCATAGCGTAGTCGTGAGACTATGGTAGTAGTCTTGCCCATACCATGTAAAGTGGATGGGTGTGATTGGGACTACTAGGAGAGGAGAAACATCATAGTGTAGTCGTGAGACTATGATAGTAGTCTTTCTCATGCCATGTGAAATGGATGGGTGTGATTGGGAGTACTAGATTCTTGCAGTATAGTCATGAGACTATGGTGGTAGTCTTGCCCATGCCATGTGAGATGGATGGGTGTGATTGGGACTACAAGAAGTGAACATCATAGAAGAATACCTCCCTAGCTAAGAGGGAGTGTTGATGTTTTGGTAGCAACGAGAGTTATTCCTTCCTGGACAACTTTTCTTAGAGAAGAATAAGATTCCAAAAGTCAAAGGAAGACCATTGAACGGTTGAAGAACACCCTGAAAGATAAGTCGGCCCACAGAAAAAGAATAAAGTGGAAATAGAATTTCTAGGAAGAGAAGTCGACCCACAGAAAAAGATAAAGTGAAAACAAAATTCTGGGAAGAGAAATCAACCCCAGCTAAGTGACTTGAAGACTATAAATAAAGTGACGCCCTGCTCATTTGTTCACTCACTCACACAGCTATCTCACTCAAAAAGAAGGCGCAAGACTAAGGCAAGGAAAAGATGCAGCTATTGCAGCAACTAGGGTTCTTGGTGGTTTTAGTGATTTCTCTTATGCGTTATCTCTAGGAGAGGTGCATTAGCTTTGTGTGGTGCTGCAGTTGTCTACCCCTGCTAGGGTTTGACAAGAAGAGATAAGTTATCAGGGTTTCTTCATTATCAGTATTTTTCTATTGTGAATAAGAGCTTGTTCATCATTGGATTGTATTATCAAGAAGAATCTCTCTAAGAAAAGTTGGTTGGGTTTTCCCAGTATAAATCTTTGTGTCTTCTTATGCTTGTCTATCTGCTCATATTTTAAGTATATGGTTATTGAATGTAAAAGAAGATCTAAATACTCTGGTAAATCTATTCCTCTGAAAACTTAAGAAAATCTAACATCCCTTGCCCTAGGTCAAGGGAGCTCCATGAAGCTTGGAGGTGATCCTTCCAAGTCAAAAATGGGCCATTAAAACCCACAAAAAGCAAAGTGACGTCAAATGCATGAAGGTTCAGCCCTCAAGTTTAGCTTATTATTCTTCATGTTATATGTTCAAGTCATCTCCATATGATCCAAGTATTCTAGGTGGGTGCCACATCAACACAAATCATTCAATTGACACCTCCAAGTCATCACATTCTACACTAAAAACCCCCACGGCTACCCATATGTTGTCAAGTGCAGGTTGGCCCTCCAACAATGATGAAAAGGGAGAGCGTTCAAGCCTTCTTTCCGTGATATGTCATGAAAAGGTCCATGTGTGCATCACTAGCCCAAAAATTTCCTCATAAGGTATTACCACAGCCTCAATAATTGTGATTTGCCTCGAAGAACGTGAAAACTACCCAAAAATCAAAATAAGGTCAGTTGCTCAGCAAACCTTTCTGCTCATCAAAATGCATATGAATACCCCAGCTGGAAAGAGGGGTAACAGGCACTAGTCTTGATCTCAATTGTAGCAGCAGCTAGCAGAGATGGTCCATAGCTCTAATCCGATCGAAGCTAACAAAGAGTGCCCCATACTATAGCCAAGAATGTTTGCATGTGGATTGACTGAATCATAATTGCTTTGTTTTGTATTAGTTTGACCAATGCAAAGTTCTTTCACTTAGATTAGCCTTCCTTGATCTAGTCATGGCTAGCAAAATTTTGAGATTTAAAGTTACATTTTTGTTTTTCGATTTGCCTAAGGAATGCAAACTCTTCCAATCATATACACGGGAAAACTCAAAAGAAAATCAAAATGACTTGGCAAAAAATAGATAAGCCTTTGATGACCTAACACGCAAGAAGTGCAAATGCTTGAATGGGACCCTTTTTTGTTGAGATCACAAAAGAAAGCAAGGATCGAATGGAACCACCAACAAAACCTAAAACCTCAATAAAAAGGAGAAACCAACACTTGATAAAGAGTGAGCAAGTGCACGAGAGCTTAATCACAACTGCACTAGAGTAAGAAACCATAGAACGCAATAGAGAGATAACCAAGCACAAAGATCACACCAAAACAACAAGAAGGCGCAATAGTATATGGTTCTCGTTGGCTTAAACATTTTAGAAAGAGCAATAGCTTACAATGATGACATAGTACCAAGGAGAGTTTTGGTGGATTTATATACAACTCCAGTAGGGCTGTAATGTCCCCATTTTGGGACATTCTAACTTTACAGAGTGTTATGCCTACCACAAGTGGTACCCACCACTAGGATGGGATAGGGTGTGAGAGGTTAGGAGATATTGAGGGGTTTGTGGAAGCTGACACGGATTACGTTCATCATTCCATGAGATCCATTAGCATAGCTTGGACTTTTGGTTTGTTAGGTAGGCACGATTCCAAGTAATTTTGGGTTAGCCAATAGGTCATATCTTAGTGGGTGTTCATAAGAAGGTCATCAGGAGCATATTACTTGGAGAAACCTCTTGGTATAATAGTGCATGAAGTAGGAAGAGCACTCTGATTATAAGATGATAAAGTGACTCTTTAGATTGGTGAAGATACATAAGGATGGATAAATATACAGGGTAGAAATGATTAATTAATTAGCAGGTGAAGTTTGTCAGGAATAATAAAATTTAAAGTCAAAAGTCCTTGGAGGGAAAGGTCAGCAGCAATTAGAAGGTTTTGTGGAGTGCAAGTTTTGGGAAAGCGCAAGAGAAAAGTCGGTGACCTAATTCATAGTGCTCTGATTATGAAAACTTACCATTGGGGAGAAGCATCTTAGGAGAGATAGTTGGTGTTCAGGAGAGAATACAATTGTAAGTCTGATTGTTGAGAGACACCCTAGTCACCCGAAAGATCATCCAGATCTTCCAACATTCTTCATTGACGATTCACATAGTGTTGAGTACACCCAAGGCGCGTCCATCAGTGAGAAACAGCAGCTTTTAGGGAGGGATTTCAGTGGAAACACACACCCCATCGGGGAGATGAGATTCCCTCCAACCCATTTAAGGAAGGGAGGAGCAAAGGCACATCTTTTATGCAGTTCCCTCATCAGAATTAGAAATGGAGGAATCAAAGGCAGGAGGCATTTCGAGACTTAGGCGGTAGCACTTTGGAAGGAACATTTTGGGGTTTCAGGGGCAGACATCAGGATGATTGAGGAAGCCGCCAGGCCATTTCCCAGTGGAATGAAGGCGGTCGTTTTGAAGTTATATCTCGTCGATTAGGCCGATAGAATCCATAGGACATTTTCAGAGGCATTCCCAAAGGGGCATCCGTAGAGTCCCGGACCCATCGAGCCAAAGAGATTGAAGCCGGATATACCAATCGCGAGGACTAGGTAGGCATCATTTTACTGGGATGGATTTCAGACCATTCGAAATTATATCTCCGGTGACTTCCGGACTTCTGAGTTAAAATCCGGAGCTGCCATACTACGGTACCTTGTTGATTCCACAGTGCTTTCATATTTTGGGTATTATCTTTTTAGTTGCTTATTTTATTCCGACTAAGATCCTTTTTGTCTCAGCACTCACATATTCCGGGTATTATCTTTTAGTTGCTTATTTGTATTCCAGCTAAGATCCTTTTGTCTTATGATCTAGCCGAGTGTTGTTATTTTATTCAACCGCATTCGGCCTATTGTAATCCGCAGAGATATCATAATACAAACTTTGCAGTCCTTTGTCGCATTTATTATTTGTATGATCATTTATATGCTATAAACAATAGATCCTACATACACATTAATAGCATTTCCTAGACTAGCCAAGTCAGGAACATTACAAGGGCACTACCCCAAAGAGGGTTTAATGAGCCTACATGCACAAATCTAACTAGGTGGGCCTTGACCACTCCCTAGTATTACAATAAATGATAATAAGATCAAAGAATGGCCTTGGCCATTATTACAAACACATTAATGATACATATGAGTGTTGTCTGGCCACATGTGAAGATACACCCAAAATTCCAACATTTTTGCCCCTTGAACACATTATTTTCTGCCTTGAGCAATATTTCCAAAAAAAATGTGATATTTTCAAGATGCAAAAAATCACCGTTTTTTCTTGGCAAGGATAAACAAGAGAAAATTCGCAAAATCGACAATTTTTAGGCAATTTTTGCAACACTGGTTTCGAGTGAAGCCCTCATCATACTTTCACCCTCAATTCAAGGGTAGCTCTAGTAGATGAGAGCTATCGCTTGGAAATAAAATCTTCCCCAAGTGATTTTGCACAATTGTAAATGATTAAATATCTTAATCTGATGTGGTTTATTGTATTTGATCCATGCATATTAGATTTGTAGAAGCATGTAGATCTAAGGTTTCTTGATCATTATATTGTGATAAAGGATTGTAAGCACATCTATTGTTATTGAATTAATTCTTATGTTCTGTAACCAGAGCTAAATGAAGTGTCCTTGGGGAAAGAGGAAGAACGGATTTGGGCACCCCATATACATGGATGGGTAATGAGTGTGTTAAAACAGGATTAGACCATAATATTTTTGCACATCAACCTTAAGTGTAGACTATACAAGTATAGATCCCAGAGTCATGAATGTAGATATTAAATAAATACATTATAGGAGCTTAGTCATCCCTTTGATTTTAGGAGTCTACAATTAAAATCAAAACAGTTACATGACAGCTTGGATATTAGGCCAAAGGTATTCCTTCAATCTTCTTCAGTTCATCCATATGCATTGTTATAAAACCTACTCCAAAGCCCCTAAAAGAAAAAATTTCTAGTATCTACTCGTTCAGTCAACCAGCATAAAACAAACACATGTATACTTGGTGTTTTAAACACTAAATTGAACCTTAAATGTAATACCAAAGAAATGTTATATTCCCCTAGATTCATATTAAAAAACTGATGATTCATGTTAGAAGCATGAATGCCAACCAGAATCAGAGAGCAATTTAGTCAAAATGCATCATTTCATGAAGATTTTACCATATTGCATGATGATTTTACTAAAATTGTGCACCATGAGTTTTTTCTGAAATTTGGCAAAGGACAAAACCCCTGTAAAGTAAAAATAAAAGAACAGAAATGAGAATAAGTCCTGCAATCCTATCCATATTGTAGTAATTCAAAACTTGTGAATGAATTCTTTGCCATGAAGTTTTCCTAGAGTTACATGGGGACATGTTCCCAATCGTAGGGGACATGCTTCCCATGCTGCCAAGACATGCGTACTAAAAGGGGGGCGTTTCCCCACATCCCCTTTTGGGGTGGATGCAATAGAGAACGCCCCCCTTAAAAAATGAAACTCCAACGCTCCCTTTTGACCAAAGTTCGTCCTTTTGAGGAAAAAAATATACAAATAAACAAAATAAAAAATAAAACGAATGTAAACCTAATGCACAAATAGATAAGGAGGAACCCAATGAGGCACAACTTGGGTTCGTTGGTATGCCAGAGTATCATGGAGAATACAAATGATTCTAACTCGGGCAGTGATAGTCCCATGGTTGGTCCATATTCCTCCGTGCAGTAACTAGATGCAGAGACGAGTGGGGCAATGCAATGATGTGTATTCGTCATTTGACCCATTCTTAGATCAGTTATCTTAAGACACGGATCTATATCTGTTGATATTATGGTAGCTGCGGAAGGTATTTACCTCCACGTGTAAACCTGACGAGAATAGAATACTCCGGGAAGCAAGAAGAAACCCTAATGAATTGGCTAATAACCCTAGAAGACTTGTCGGCTCAAGAAGATAATTTATATTAGGTTATTAGCCTTCAAGAGAAGAAATCGGCCAGAAGAAATAATATATACTGAACAGACAGATACCCAGAATGAGAAGTCGGCCCATGTAGTTAGCCAAAATTACTATAAATACAGGAGGCCAGTCTTCATTTTGGCAAGTAGTCTCAAAATTGCAGAGCAGCACTTGTGCGCACTGCAGTGCCCAATTTTGTGTGCAGGTTTGAAGAGAGTTTCCATTGCAGTTGTTGCATCTAGCAGATCGGTTTTGTCTTGGACTATCTCTTGGCTAGGGTTTGGACTATCTGATCAGCTCTTGTTGGTGTGCAACCCTTTGTTTGGCTATCTAGCGTAGGGTTTGCTTCCGGAGTGATTCTCTGTCAAGGTTAAGGTGCTCGGAGGGTGGCTTCGGCCTATGGTTGGGTGACAATAGTGATATTGTCAATGGTAAAATGAGCACATCCATCATATTCTAACAGGTTATGGGCCCACACCTCCTTCATTCATTTAAACCGCTGGAAGGAAACATAGTTGTAAGGATATTGAGCTCGTTGAAGAACTACCGCTAAGGTTTCTAGCAGGAGCAGTCACCATAGCACTGTCGCTAGGGTTACTAGCAGGTGCAGTAACCCTAATCCTCTCGTTCAGGCACCTTAAGTAAAGTGATTGACCTAATTTCCGAACAGATCAGTGCGCCCTAGCCTAGCGCATCTCCTGATACTCTCGGCAAGCCAAGACGTCAAGTTTGAGTTTCTGGTCAAATCTAGGGTTGACCAAGTCAAAGCAACCATGAATTACTCTATGAAGTCAGAGAACAAGTTAGATGGAGCTTCTAACTTCAAAGCGTGGAAGACAAGGAGTGACCTCATCCTTGCCAACAATAAAGTGTTGAATATCGTGAAAGGAAAGATCGTGAAACCAGTGTTTGAAGAAGGAAAAGAGAAGGAACCAAAGAACATTGCA
>SNQJ01S0014567.1:71391-92189 GCA_010110895.2 Picea sitchensis
ATGATTTGTGAGTCATGATTATTATGTTGTTACATCATTACATGTATCATTTATGATTTATTATATTACATGCAATAACATATGTTATTGACGCATTGTTATGTGTAATATTTCAATGATTTATGTTTTCAGTTTTCCTATATTTTAATTTTAATGTTTTCGTAGTCTGGTGGGGTCCCCTATGTCGGTGACACTGGTGTCCCCTATGGTGTTCCCCAGAATTTGTGGTGTGCTTCCACACATCCTCCAGATGTGTTTCACCACTCCCATGTCCCCACATCCTGTAAACGTGGTGGAGCATTGACTAATCCCTATTCCATTACTCCACAAGCTTAAAGCCCAAGCTCAAGCTCAAGCTCTCGCAGCTAAACAATTGACTCTACTAGACATTTTTTTCTCAGTTTGTGTTCTCAACTTGCACTTTACATTTATTTTGGATTTTTTCTTGGCACAACCACACATGTTATCATGGTTCGATCAACATACATAAGAGCATAGTTGAAAAATTGAAATATTGGATGTAATGAAAAATCTTTTCCTCCTCTGCCTCAATTAATGAGATTTTCTATATATTTAGTTTCCATTTATATATACATATTTTAATATAAATACAAGTGTTTATATGTGTGTATCCAAAAGGAGAGTTTTGGCTTTTAATCTTTATGTTATTTTCCACATGCACCAGTAATATTTACTTCAATGTTATAATTTTATAACTTACAAAATGATTTTACTTGTTGAATATTCTTCATCAACATTCTTGATTTTATATTGAATCTTTACTTCCTTTACATCAATATTCTTCATAAAATCACTTCCATTTTTTTCTCAGGAGCTTTTGCGATTTCTTCCCCCCACCCCCCCACCCTGGATCAACTAATCCATTCACAATATTATCATTAACAATGGGTACTAAGCTTCATTGGCTGTAAGTAACAAAGAGATTTCACCATCACTTGGACATAACCAGTTTGCAGTTTGCATTCTTCACAAAAGGCATGATAACAAAGTTAATATATTTTAATTTTTCAATCCAGTTAAAGGCAGCTGTTTGCACACCTGAATCAGTGGAATGAAATATAAATTATCTGGACAGGATGCACATCTGAACATTCCAAATCTTGCACCAAGAAATTTCTCAAATGCTTGTTAAGTTTCTAGGACAGAAACTAGAGAGCATACATTTACATCATCTACTAATATAAAAGGAAACTCTAAAGAAGTCTTCACAGCATAGCCACAAAATTGAAGGAAGAAAGCTTCTACATGTTACCTTTTATGTTCATGTAACAATGGCTATAATAACTTTTAAGGTAACCAAAAACAGGTAACTTGTAATTCCGGAACAGTGCACCTATTGATGGAGATTGGAATGAAGCAATATTCTAACAATTACATAGTTGAAACCCCCAACAGGCATGTCCCCTGGATTTAGTAAGACAATCCATGACTATCCAACATACAAGTTAATTTTATCTATTTAAATTGATTTAATTTAACATCAGCACAAAACTAAAGGAAGGCCAAAATCATGTAACTTAGGAACACAGCATAACATTCATTCCTGGAATGAAGCAATGTTGAGCATTTACATAGTTGAAAAAACAATCAGGCATGCCGTGTACCATTAGTATGGAGCAATATTCTAACAATTACATAGTTGAAACCCCCAACAGGCATGTCCCCCTGGAATTAGTAAGACAATCTACGGCTATCTAACATGCCAGTTAATTTTCTCTACTTAAATTGATTTAATTCAACATGACCACAAAATTAAAGTAAGGCCAAAATCATGTAACTTAGGAACACAGCATATCACTTATTCCTGGAATAAAGCAATGTTGTAGCATTTACATAGTTGAAAAATCCTTCAAGCATGCCGTGTACCATTAGTAACATGATACATGCCTATCTAACAATCAACCTAAATTTCACATTGTACTCACCTTAATTGAACGCCATTGTGAATTTGGCCAGCGAGCAGGATCCAAGTCACCTATGCCAGTAATGGTACCCATGTACCTGTTCCAAGCATTGCACTTTACAGGGATTTCTCGAAGTGAACATATTAACAAATTGCACCCAACCAAAGACAGTAAAAAGACCAGAAAACCAAGCGAGAAGGTACAAAAATTCCACTAGACCATGATATGCATGGAGAAAAACTTGAAGGAAGATTTGCCAAAAAAATGTCAAAAATATATCGTTATAGCAGCATAGATACAGAAAACATATGTTGTACTTCCTAATATAAATTCAGAACTCAACAGTTTTCATTTACAATAGACATATTCTACTTTATACACATAGAGTACAACCACAAAATAGAGATAATAACATAAAGATGTTTATTTTATATATATATATATATATATATAATTCTGTTGTCCATGTTGCAATTTTTTTTCCTGAAAGTGGAGAAATGGGTATAGGGAACAATAAGATGTAACACTGACTGCATTATTACTCAAGATTATTGGCAGCTAAATTATAGTGTACCTAGTGCCTTCACTCCCCAAATATCCTTATTTGCTTGGGGTTGCCAAGCTTCTCCCACTTATCAGAGTTCTTCTCTAGAAACTGATTCTGAATCCCCCCAGAACAGTCTGATCCAGGCCAAAACTGTAGTTCAATGTAGCTTATCCCAATACTTCAACTTCTGTCCAAGGTACAACCAGATTAGACCAGTACTCTAACTTCTATCAACTCAGTTATGGTTTCTTTCATGTCTTCTACAGTCAGTGTCACTATCTCAAGTTCTTTCTTCAGTGAATGAAACCAAGCCTTTATAATTACATGAGTTTCCTTTTGTTGAGTTCCGGGTGTTAATGTTCAAGAGCTCAACAATCCAGTTCTGATTAACAATTCAACACTTAGCTTTTGGACAAGATGCACAGTTGAAATTAACACCTCAACTTCCTTTGTTCAATTCTGATAATGCATGTAACTTCAAGATTCCAATAGTAAAAAGAATAAACGAATGCATCTACCCGAGTTACAGGACTCGGACTTGAGAATAACTTTTATGGGATCACAATCATTGACTCAAGAATATCTCAGGAAAAAATCAACTGATTCAGCACACAAATCATGAATCATTACAAAAAGGCACAAATTTTCTTTTTTAAACTAAATTTAAAAATAAATACCAATCCAAAAATGACTCTTGGCCACAAAGTAAACACAATGTTTCCCCTCTATTAGCACACTAGAACAAAGTTCTCAGTGTTGGAATCGAAATCAATAAGCAAATGTGAGAGAAAGGAACCCCAAAATCAATTTTTATAAACGGACTTTCACCAGCAAACCAAGTTTCCCAAAAAACTCCAGAATCACTAACCTGACATCGCGTTTTTAGGTCAACTGAGCTTTTTAACGAGTGGTGATTTTTTTCACTGAGTAATCCTTTGGTGAATGCCTCGCCGATTAATTGGCGAGCCCTGCAACATTGGCATTTACAGCTGTCCAACTCACTTTCCGAGTATTTTGTTTATTAATAAAAAGATATAAATATTCTTCAGACTGTTAGAAGATATTCCAGGGAGTGCTATTTTTCCTCTTTCCTCTTTTTGACTTCAATCCATTTCCCCACCTAATACTCTTGAATACAAGAACCAGGGTCAATGAACTCTCCTGAAGGGCTTCCAATATGAAGTTTGGGATCTGTAGCCTCCATTCTATCCACAGGGTCTTTTGGCAGCGTACCATGAGGCTGAATTTCTTCAGACTGATTAAAGTCTACTTACTCGGGGTTTTTTAGTGGGGGGGGCCTTACTCCTCATGCTCAATGACAGGGTGATGTTGCTTTGCTCCAATCCTGCAGATTGTGATCTTTTTTTGGCTTTTCTTGTCTGAGATTTTGAGATGGCATCCCTAGCACTCTGCTTTGGGCAAGCATCAACTAGGTGGTGTCCCAAAACAAGATATGCACCTAAAAGCCACTTGTTCATAGTCCAACTTTTAGGTCCATATAACACCTCCTACATTCAGACGAATTTCCTCTGGCAAGCCAGAAATCAAATCCATCTCAATGCAATCCTTGTGCAGGTGGATTTTAAGACCAGAAATAGTCTCTGAAGAGACCAAAACAAATTTTCCAGACACTCCCCAACGGCCTGGAGGGGATCCAAATTCCAGAAATGAAAAGAAATGTTTGGAATCCTCACCCAAATTGGGGAGGGGGCATGAACAGGCAAGGACTCCCAGAGAACCAGGGTCCACTCCGTAAAACCTCATCTATCTCTTCATTTTCTGAAACTTCAACAATGAAGAAACCTTTGGCAATTATATGGATAAAAGCATCTCCCAGCAAAAATGGTTTCCACCATCTTCAGATCCAAGAGTTGACATTAGGCAGCTTTGACCAAAAACTGTTGAATCAGCCAATGGTAACTTAAATAGACTTACATTGAGTTAACAACTAGAGGATTGAGTGGCAATTGGAGTCCTACAAGCTGTTTTTACAAACAGACCTTCCCATTCAGAGAGAGATGGATCAGAACCACTTGTAATGTCTTTGAGCAAGAGAGGGGATTGTTCCATTATGAGCGGAGCAGCTTGAGGTACACAGTGTCTCCTCAATATAGGGTCTAACCCTTTCCCAGTGGATGTACCAAGGTCCAACTCATTTAGAGGGGCAAGGGGGGAGACAAAAGGGCTCTACCTCCAAATGAACAAAAGAAGATATCGACATGCGCATAGACTTTTTGTCATTGTAGTGGAGAAGAAAGTTGTTTAGCTACATCTTTGAGGATTGAGGAAGCAAGAAAGGACGGAAAGCTTCTCATGACATCACATAAGTCACCCAGAAGGCTACAGAAGCAACAGAGGAAAGAGCGGAAGCAGATATCATAGATAGAGAAAATCCCATGTCACCCACGAAGCATTGCACTACAAACTCATTACGGATTTTCCTTTTCCACTTTCTCGATGTCTATAAGAAACTTATCAATGTTAAAAGAACCAGCTGGTTCAGACCAGTTATGCCGCAGACCAGTCTGGTTCCAAGAAAAACCAAACAGATGAGTTCCAATCTGAACTAGTCCGACCTACACAGCCCACCAAAACACATGAAACTATAAATAAATAAATAAACATAAAAAGAAGGTGCCCCCTCCTAAACCCTAATCCAACACTATATAATGGCATTGCTTGCCCTCTATTTGCCTCCCACTATTCTCATTAAACATTTGGAGATTCCAGAGCTGTGGCAAACAAAGTTGATTCATAGCAAGCTTCAAACTGATTTGGCATTGTTATTACGTTGATTTTGCTGGATAGTTAAGATGAGATTAGATAATTTTATTAATGTCCAACAAATAACCACAGAAGTAGGTCAATGGGGCTAAAAGGTACATCTTGTGTGAATACAATGTGGGGGTGCAAAAAAGCAACTCCTAAATAATTCTGAAAGCAAGATAAAAAAGCTAAAGAAAAAGTGCACCCTAGATAAGTATCTAACTAAGCTAATCACTAGGTCTAGCCAACACCAAAAGATATATATAACAGTACCTTAGGTGTTGTGATACAAAGTCAGAGACTGGAAAACCAGACATCTCGATGCTGGTCAAGAGAGAGAGATCTGGGGATGATGTCAAGGTCTCCTAGGCCCGATGACCGAGGGAAAGGGGGGAAACCAAGGCATTGGCTCGTCATCAAAGTCCTCGGGTACCATAATGGAATCCGATTGTATGATCCTGGGGTGGATGTAGGAGCGAGGGAGCCCTGCTCTCCTAACATCCAAGATCCAAGGAAAGAAACTCTAGATAGGTCTCTAGCTACGCAGCTAATGCTTGGAGGTAGTGCGATGGGGGGGAGACACCCTTCTCTAGATCCATCTAGAGCTAGTCCATCACTATGAGGATATGTGGTCTAATGTTTGATTCGACAACTCCGAACCAGCCTCTAAGATATCATAGGATCTCTCGATGGGGAGGTTGAGGGAAGACCTGAGGCTTCACCACTCTACCGACTAAAGTACCCTAGAGTTATGTGCACCAATCGTTGCCCCGATCTGACAAAGCAACATGAAAGTATGAGGTGTAGTTCTTGGTAGTCCCATGGTGGGACAGGGCATGCAAGAATTGAGATCTTTGGTTGAATATCCCCTTGATGAAGAGAGCTAGGCATCTCTTATCACAATATTGAAAGAAAGTGTGGAGGGATCTCCCCAAATCCCTATAGAGGCATTGGTAGCATCGTTTGATCTTGTCGTAGAAACGGCAACTGAAAATGAGGTGCACCTCGGTCTCCAACTCCTACAAGTGGCATATCTGGGAAATCCTATCTAGTCAAAATATGGTGATCAGTCTCTGCCTAGAGTCTGTAGATTGTGAGAGCCCACCTGGAGTTGGCCTAGAGGGATCTTGAGTGAATGCATCCAATGTCGATGTGTGTATGGGGGAAGGACGATGATGCCAACGCACAACTCCAAGAAGTGCTCTAGGTAGAAAGTCATCTTCAGGCACAAGGGTAGATGCAGTGGGTTGATCCAACTTTGATCGATTCGACTAACATAAGGGAGGATCATGTACTTTAGTGGAAAAAGCCAATCTTTTGAATCATCAGTTTTGCCCCACTTCTTTATCATTCATCTACATACCCACAACAAAGCTAGCATTAAGGGCGGAGGGCATTTTCCGTTGAAGTTTCATGAATTGGGAACCTCCTTTCGCAGGTCAGACCTGAGCTCTCAAAGATGAGGTCCAAATACCCTGGATGTACAACATGTATATGTCCCCTAGGATAGCTCGATTTAAATCCTGTCTAGTTAGCAATATATGGCCTAGCGTGTCTAGAGAGTATCAAAAGGGGGGCAAGTGCTCTAGGGAGATGGTCATCAACTGGAGAAGTCGTGAGGCCTCTGAAAACCAACCTCATGCACGACCAATGTTGCAATCTGAGGCAAATGCCTCTGAGGAGCAAAGTGCAAGGTAGGGGTACCTTGCTCTCTCGAAAGTCGAGTCCTTGAAGATCATGACTCTGTAAGAAAGAGACAAGACGAAAGATGACCTCAAGGAAAATGGGGTGGACTTCAAACTTCTCCTGAATAATGAGCTAGGGAATTGTATGTTTGCATCAGATGATTTTCCTAAGAAGCAAGATTAGGACTCTCTTCATTTGGGCCTAGCCTATATGTAATAAGCTCGTTCCCCTTATCTCTAAACCATAGAGGACTATGGGTTTGATAATTGCCTCCATGAGATAAAGTTCGGAGCAGATGTCCTAAAACTAGCCTTGGAAACATTGTCTCTCAATGAAGGCTAGGGAGCCATATCCTTTGTTGAGCTAAGGCTAGAGGGCCTTATGCATGTTGAAACGAGGCCCTATGAACTAAACCACCAAGTAGGTCTGAGTTATATCCTAATCTTGATATCTTCCCCCTGGAGGTCGAAATGTAAGTAAGAAAGAAACATCTTCAATACATTGAAGATCATAACCTTGGTTTTACCCAGGTTGATCGTCAACTGTCAAAGATCACAAAAGTTGGCCAAAGCATCAATCCACCTCTACAAGCCCTCAGGAGTTGAGGCCAGCAAGATCAAGTCATCGGTAAAAAGGGGCAAGAAAATCAACACTTGATGTAGACGACAACCATCTCCCTCCTGGATGTGTTAGTGGAGGAAAGACTCCAGCTGGTCAATATAGATCCCAAAGAGAATTGACGAAAGGGAGCACCCCTACTTTACCCCAATGGTACTCTAGATGAAGTCAAAAAGGTCATGCGTCATCTGAAGGCGACCTAGAACCAACTCATAAAATCTCATAATGGCCACCAAGGGGGTCTCAAATATGTTCATGTCACAAAGCTTCTAAAATAATGCCACTCTTGGGACCATGTCAACACTTTCTTAAACTCAACAAAGTAGAGAGCGATGGTTGGCCTCCTCAATAATGGCTTTGAGTGTGAATATGTGATCGATCATCTGGTACTTCGAGCACAAACTGGCCTATCCTCTAGCCGTTAGGTGTCGACTCTCTAGCTCATACGAAAGCCACTAATGCGGGATTATGGCATAAAGCTTGGAGATTTTATGTCCAACTATGATAGCCCGGTAGTTGTTTCGATCAAAGCCACTCCCTAATTCATGGATTAAGTGAATGACGTGTCTAGTCCAGAAGTGGGGGAAGCCAGAACATACCACATTGTTAAATAAATCAACAATGTGTGAGTCAAGAGATTGGATGCCATGCTTAAGGAATTCGACTTAGAGGGCTTCCTCGTATGTTTCTCCATTGCTACTCAAAGCTCTAGTTACTCTCCTAATGTCTCTCTAAGACAAAAGGTAACATTGGGGGGAGGAGGGATAACATTGAGGAATTGTCTAAGATTATCGTAAAGGGAGGTTGTGTGGGAGAACATTGACTGGAGGTCTAGGTTTGGGGGGATGGTGTGGTGTTTAAGGAAAAGAGAATCTACATCAGCAATATACATATCATATATATACTTAGAGGAGATTTGAGACCGGATGATTGTGCCTATTCAAAGGTATCTAAAAAATATTTCAAACCCTCATGGTTTTTTTTATAAATTGTTGATTTCTATTTTAGCAAATACATAAGGATAGTTTTATATACGTGGATTCGTTTCATTGTTTGTGATGTCATCATGGCCCCCAAGAAAATGAAAGACCTGCATGGATCCATTGTGAACAGGTCGATGGGAAATATATATCCTAATATTGTTAGAAGGAAATCAGAGTTTAGGAGGGGAAGGGAAACATAGGGTGAAACAACACTTAGTTGGAATACAAGTGCTAGTTAAAGCATGCCTTAAGGTACCAAATGAAATGAATGTCTTAATGCAAGCTTCTATTCACAATGTTCAAGCAAAAGGAGATTAACGATCAAATACAGAGAAGGGGAAGATTCCAAATGATGAAAGTGGAAGCATAAACCCTAGTCATAAAGCCTCCTCCACTTACACTATTGTTATGAATACCATTCAATTTATTACTCCATCTCTAGTTGATGACATTCCCACATCAAGGAACAAGAAGCTTGATGCATTTTTTGCACCCTATGCCACCCCTAGCTCTCATTCGACCATTGATAGCTAGAGGAAGGACTTAGAAACAATACAAGAAAGCAACACTCTAATACATGGCTAGATGGTGTTATGATGCAAATATTTCTTTCAATGTTGCTTCCCGATGTTACAAGGGCATGTACCAACACCTTGGGGATGCATTTCCTATGGAATTATCGTACTAGGGATGTCAACTACATCCTAGAAGTACTCAGTATGTCAAGTACATTAGGGGACATCATAAAGTACATGCATGTCCCAATTTTTGTCATCCCTACAATTAACTACACCTCCAAGTACCTCGCCTATCGCGGGGTGCCCAACAGTGCCCATTTTATGGTGCATTCTTCTCATGAAGGAAATGAGAAAACACTTAAAATCTAATTTTCTCCACACGTTTCTAGTGGGTCCCACCAACCTTCCTACACAATACAAAACCCTAAAAGAAACCCTAAATCAAAACATAATCACATTTATGGGTGATTGCTAGTTGCATAGTGGTTTGGAACTAGGCAGTTGAAATCTCATAACAATAGAGGATTTATAAAACCAAATAATTATTACTAGTACTTAAAATTTTATATCATGCATATTATAGAATAATGATGAAAAGATCACTCAATTATGGTGTATCATTGTATTTTATTTTGATTGACTTTAGCCTTTTACTTCTAGTAATAACAAGGGAAATACCATGATTCAATGAATATCAAAATGTGCAAATGGCCCATGGAATGTTATTACATTCATGAACCATAAATATGACGATTCCATTGCATTTCTTAAAATATTATTTGTGGTTTATTTTTGTTGTTTATGATTAACTACTGAATAAACAATTCCTAATGTTTTTCAAAGTTTCCATGTCGTCTACTTTTCTATATTTGGGGCAGGGTCACCTAAGTCATTCCCCCAAGCATAACATACCATCCCCTGAAATTTGGGGGGGTCTCTCTAGATGTACATTCACAGTACATACAAGATTTAAGCTGGAGAAACCCTCATGGGGACTAAAACAACAGATTCATTAAGAAAAATGTATTAATAGAATCCTTACAATGTAGCAATTGACTTTTTCTTTAGCCTCATGATCTTGCAAAGTTTTTCATACAGTCATGCTTTACTCACGAACGACTAGGATCTTTTCTACTCTATGTGGCCAAGCCATCTCTCGCTCATTTTTGCTAATAAAATCCTTTAATGGTTGTCCATTTGCAAAGCTCCACTCTCCAATGGTTTGGCTCTCTCTGCTTCAAAACAACTTGGACATGTTGAGATCAATGAGCTCTACTATGCTAGACTCAACCTCTATTAGCTTTGTTATGCTCACCCTTTTCTTAAATGATCCTACAAGACCCATTCTCCTCCTTTTCTAGAATGAAAAACAGCCAAGAAACCCTAATTGTTCATGTTCTAAAATTGTTGTTGTCAAAATCTCTACAACTTTCACCAAGTAATTGTATTTTGGCTATAACTTCCATATCGTATTATGTTTTTCATCATTTTGTGATTATTTCCAAGCTGACAAAAAAATCTACAACTTTCCTTTTTTAAGGAAGGTTAATTCAGTATTGCCTAGTTTTGTCTTTAACATAGCAATTTAGGAAAATTGCATATTATTTGTGAAGAATGGAAAAGAAAATCAACATGACAATTGTTGTTGATGTGGCCTCTATGTGGAACTTACATGGCTGCCATTACGACCATGTGATCAAACCCTTCTTTCTCCTTGGTTTCTCTTCTTTCCTTGCACTTGTTATGCCCCTCTATTGTCACATTCAAAGATAAGACCATCTGAATGTAGGGTTGCAAGACTGTTTAGCACACTGCCCATATGAAAAAGACTTCTACACTTAATAAAAAGAGCTCAAGGCTTTTCCTAATAAAATAACAAGGGTTCCACCATGTATAAGGTCCTCCACAAATATCTATATAAAGATATCTCAAAGAGATAAGACGGTTCGAATACAACAAGCAAGAGCATCAAGAGCATCCATATGCATCAAAAGAGAACAAAAAGTTTTGGATGTGGCAAGCAGAGCATCCGTAGGCACTGAGAATACCAATCCACTTGCTCAGATAACCCTTTTCCTCGATCACACATGCAACTTTGCACTTTGCCCGATCAATGCATTACTTGGGTGAACAACCTATGCCCACTTAGCCAAATATTTTGCTTAGGCAATTTTGGGCTTGTCTTAAGCCAAAGTCTACAACATTGTTGCTTAGACAAATTTGCTTCAATGGTTGCTCTAAATTACAAATCATGCTCACCTTATTATCAATGTATGTTAGATGAATAGATGCATGTGGATCGAGCTTCAAAGGCCCTAATTTTCATGACCCAAATGGCCACTTTAAGATAATGAAGTCAAACACATAAATGATGTCTTAAGAGAGTTTAGAAAATCATGGACCAAAATGTGATGTACCACCAAGTCTGATGGATGCACTAATGGAAAGCCTTAAAACATCATTAATTTCCTCATTTCTTGCCCACATTAAACTATGATTATGAGATCAATATATGCATCCATCCATTCGAAGCATGCATGGATACTATTTCCACTTATTGATCAAGTAATTGTTAAGGTGCCAATATCAAATTTTCACAACTCATTATTAATAATGCCTCCCCACCTCTAACTGTGTTGTCAGTTAGATGTTGGTGGAGAAACACCCAACCATTTTCTAGACCCCATGTGTTGCACACTTCCTAGCTAAGTTGCACAATATGGAGAAACAGGTATGTGTTTCTAAAACAAAAACGTGCAGGAAATGTTATCCCCAAAAAAAATGGAAACAGGGAAATGCGATATATAATATAATGTGTTATTTTATAAATAGCACATTATATTGAAACTTTGAAAGAAAATAAATCAGCAAGAACATTTATATGACAAACATAAATGAAAAGCAATGTTCCACCATTTCTTATATTGGGATTCTCATCAATAGAATTACCCTTTTCCTCTACCTCGATCCTCTAGGGACATCAGTCAACACCACCCAATTTCGATGAAACTGCCTAATCCAAGCCTTCAAATATGGTAGAAAAGGCTTAACATGCCTAATATATGATTTTGATTTGAGTGAAGTGTACATTTTTGCTAAGCCCATGACAGAGGAGTTCAACAATCAATACCACCAACATCGAGGTACATAAAGGGCTTGGTGCTCATGATTATATGCCAATCACATACCCTCATACGTGATAGAATCCAATGAAAATGTTGCAATCCTACCAATCTTGAAATCCTAAACACTGTTAAGTCTGCTAAATTTTGAATGGGATATGAAATTCTACTTTCTCCATATTAAGTCCGATGAGGTTGGAACCACTCTCAAACATCCTAAAATAATTAATGGTAATGTAAAATTGAATGGTAATGTCAATTGATAAAAAGGAAAGATAAAGGAAATGTCAACTTTTACTTTAAGAATTTAACATTATCATTTATTGCCATCATTTTTGGTACAAAATATGAATGAAACCCTCTTTTAAAGAAAAATTTATGGTCTTAGAGGCTTCTAGAAGATTCATAATTAACCTCTAATTAGGCATTAAAACCAAAATTGCGGGTCACAGCAATCAAATTAAGGCAAAATCAGACAATTTTTTTTGGAAATGCGTTGTATGGACATGTTGAACGTCCTTGAAACACGTTTTAGATCATACCAAACGTGTTTCCTAAACGTGAAACGTGTTTCGTATAGAGTGAAACGCATTTCAAGCATGTTTCAGTGTTACGATACAGAAACCTGTCTAGTACGAGGGGGTCATGTTTCCTGCAACATAGCTTCCTAGACCTCATGCTTGAGGATATAGGAAAACTAAATTGAGTGAAGGAGGTTGTAGAGTACTGAATGTAATACCAAATACATCTACAACGACACATAGGTCTTGAACCTTATGAGAAAACACATAGATAGACGAGAGCTTATTAAGCCAATGATTACTCCATTTGCAACAAACTTTATCACCTTGCAATCTCTCATTTCACTAAAAAACAACACGAGGAAGATATTTTCTTGTTATGAATGGAATTCATTTCAATGGAGTCACAACCTTGATGGATAAGATGTCTATGGAAAAGATTTTTACAATACCTCTTTTAGGCTAATCAATAAGAAATTGTCAAAGTTATCAAGCCCCTTCTTAAGGTGTTGGCATTCGTGGATCGAGATAATATGGCCATGGGTTACATTTATGAGGCCATGGATCAAGCCAAAGAGCAAATAAGAGAAGCATAAAACAACAGAAAACCAATGTACCTCCCCATTTGGTGGATCAATGATCAAAGATGGAACAAGTAACTCCATCGGCATATACAGGCAATTGGTCATTACCTAAACATAAGGTACCATTACACATCAAACTTTGAGATAGATGAGGAGGTGAAAGATGCACATCACGCATGCCCAAATATTATGGACTTCTTGGTATCGTCATCTTCAATATTGCTAATAGTGAGCTAATAGTGTGAAGATAAGCATAGGACACACTCTTCCATATAAACAACCAACATAGTCATAAACTCTCAAGTTGAAAATGAAGACATTATATTCATTCAAAACATTTAATAACATGATTAAAGTATAAGAGAATGCAATCTACTTTGGTACTTATTGTTCTACCTATTGAAACCATTCGTCACAAGACAAATTTGTCGTCTAGCCATAGGCATTTCCAAGTGAATGCCACTATTGAGAAAGGGTTGTGAAATGACATAGGACACACATCTAGCTTCCTTCTCCCTCCAAGAAATACCTACATAATGGTAACAACCCAACAATAATGGTAACAACCCCTTTTAAACAACTTTAGCAACAAACTTTTGCACTTCAGGCCTCCTTGTTAGCACCCAGAAGACCAAAAAATAATACACAAGAAGGCTTTACTCGACCTTACTAGACATCTAGATACAAGGCATTTACTCCACCGAACAATAACATTGAAAATAACCTTTTGCACTCAACATCTCCTTGTTGCCACCAATTAGACCATCAAAAAACACGACTAGTATGCCCCTTGTCACAACAACCTAAGCAAGGACATGCCAAAGATAAAATTGATTATTGGAGTGATACATCTAGCAAGCATCTCTACAAATTTACACAATGAAATAAGACTTTCATTGTCACTAGACTCGAGCCTTAGTAAGCAAGCATTTACTCTATCTCAAAACACTTCTCAACACACAACAATGGCTCTGTAGTGCAACTACATAATGCTAGCAAGACTTTCTGAAAGTTGAAACCAGTACAATAACAACGTCCATCAACCAATCCTTCCTTATCAAAGGTGGCCCATTTTTAGATGCCAACGAACATGAAGCAAAACATAAAAGGAAAAAGGCTATAAAGCATCAATTCCAATAATGGAAAAAATGTCGACCAATGTCCATTTATTAGGTCACAATGCACCCCACTCCTAGCAACTTGTCAAGTTGTCCCAAAACAATTAGTTCGTCCTTTCGATCAATATAAATCCATCTCATATTAAGCGAAAAACATTATATCCTTAATATCTGCACACTTTCTTCAATTGATGGGACCTTGAGACATTTCCATCTTTACAAAAATGAGGAATATTTTCAATACTATTCTCTCAAAAGTATAGATCATGTGTATCTTTATTCTCATATTTACAACGTCCAAATTTTGGGGATATTACATCTCCTTTCCTTTTAAAGGATCATTGTCCTCAATATATCATTTTGATGAAAAAAACAAGTATTACTCTCACATGGCATCCTCCTATTAAAAAATTGCCTTGTTGGGTCCACAATGTTTCCATTGAGATTTGGCCTACCAATGGCTTGACTTTGCAACATTATAACCATCTTGTCTATAATGAGTACCAGTTCCATCAAAAGATTGTCGTCTAGCTACACCTAAAACATAGTCCAATCAAGTATGCAATTTAGATCATGCACATAACTATTCAATAAAGAAACATTAAATAGATAGCATATCATAACCCCCTTCTAGGAGTTTCTTGCCACCTCCTTTCTCTATCCCAATCAAAGATGTCTAGCATTTTATATACACAAAGCAATCTCTCCCACACAAGAGACCTTGTAGCATCTTCCCAAAGCCCTGCACCACTAGGCTCATCACCTCCTTTTTTTGTCCTATCTTGGGGACTACAGGTGCTAAGCATCATGTAGACTTGCTAGTCATGGACAAAGATGACCACAAATCTATGAGATAGTGCACATCCTCCACCTTGGTTAGTACATATCTCACCTCCACCAAGTCACAAGTCCATTTATGATCCTTGTGTGGTGTCACCACCTGGCCCAAATCAAGCAATCAAACACCCATCACAATCATTTTCTCTTCAACATTGAATGCTCAAAGAACACACTCAGGTTCCTTTGAGGTTTACCCAACAAAACCATCTCAACCCCAAGCACTTTCCAGAGGACATTATTAGGCTTTACATCACCCTTTTCACAATGATAGATCATGGCAAGGGCATTTGCACTCCCTCCTCTACTTCTACCTCTATCCCTATCTTTGATGTTGAATAGTGTATCCTCTCTTTTTCCAAGTTTGTCTTTTCAATGATCCTTCCTGCTAAACTTATATTATTTTCTTGTATTTTCATTTGTATCCATTCATCTTTTAGCATTTAGGAATGATTATGGCACTCTCATAGTCCGATGTTAAATAGTTGTATTTTATAGTCCCATTGACCTATTGTTTGGTCATATTTGTGAACATTAACAAAATAATGTCATCCTATCTAACCCTATGTGTCATGAATGTCTTATAGCCAGTTAGGCCTATTCTAAGAAACATGACATGTCCACCCAGCCATTTGTGTCGCATATCTGGTGTGGGAACACAGATTCGTGAGGATACTTGTCGATTTGGGACATGTTCTATGCAAAGGACACGTTCCAAATCCATGTCCCAATTTCAGGACATGTGTTATGCACAAAAAAGGTCATGGGCTCACATTTTCTCATGCAAGTTGGAGTTGTGTCGTGTTTTAGTGTGCAATTGAGGGTTATTTTTCCATACTAATGCTATTTAAAGAGGTCCCCACCCTCTCCATTTCACCCACCCTAGTAATTAATGGTAATATTAAATTCTTAAAGTAAAAGGATGAAAATGAAAGTGACATTGTCCTTTATCTTTGATTTTCATAATTTTACATAAATTTTTAACATTACCATTAATTGTTTCAGGATGTTGGAGAGTGGTTCCAACCTCATTGGAATTCATATGGAGAGAGTAGAATTTTAGGTGCCATTCAAAATTCAGCAGACTTAACAATTTTCAGAATTTCAAGATTGGCAGGATCACAATGTTTCCACTGGATTCTATCATGTATGAGGGTATAGAACTAGCATTTAATCAAGAGCACCAAGCCCTTTATGAACCTCGATGTTGGTGGCATTGATTGTTAAACTCTTATGTCATGACTGTAATAAAAATGTACCCTTCATTCAAGTATAAACTCTTATGTTGAACTCTTCTCTTTGTCATCGTGTCAGGTGACCTAGTGGTGTATGTGCACACCAACCTCCATCTCATTTACATGAAAAGAGAAGAATGGTTGACGGGAAAGACAAAGATGTGGGATGTGATTCTTGATGATATGGGTTTGGATAGCAGTGTTGAGTTGGCATTAGCCAACTAGTATCTTAATGAACCAGTCCTAGGGCCGATCACTTTTGATGATGGTGATCCTCTCGAGGGGTCATCCTCCACACCAGCAAATGCACAGATTGCATTGGATATAGAGGAGGAGGAGGATGGAGAGAGCACTGGTAGTGATGCTAATCTTGATGATTATGACATGGAGGACTATTGACAGTCGCGACTCATGAGCTATGAGATTTTTCCATCTACAGTTCTATTATCTACCCTATGGTTATTTTGTATTTTCCATTGTTATTCCTACCTATAGTATTAGTGACTCTGACTCAATATCTATGTACATTGTAATACATTTTGATTTTGATGACATAATGAGATTGAGAATGTTGCAGCTTATGGTTCTAATTTCTTGTGTGTTTAGTGTTTGTCATTTGATCATCATTGATGTTGCAATGTATTATGTAACATGTTTTCTATCATGTAAATCTTCTAGTTTCTAAGAAAATATGAATCTTTATGTCTATATTTCATTTTTGTATGTGTAATTTCAAAAAATTTCACATATATAATTTTTTTTTAAATATATATATGTGTGTGTGTGTGTGTGTGTGTGTGTGGGTCCTTCATGTCCTGTTTCTAGGGTCGTCGTGTCACGTGTCGGACACTCGTATTTGCGTGTCCACTGTGTCCTGTGTCAACGTGTTAGGTGGCTTAGGGCCTATTCTTTACAATATTTCAAATAGCCCACAATATATGGGTACCAATTTGGCACAATTCCCGACTCTCATGAAACTCTTCCCTGAAATTACTCATAACAATACATGACCCCACTTTAAATTCCACGTGTTGCAAGTATCGTTATAATTATTTTATTGCTCCCATGTTGTTTTCAAACATTGTATTATATCGAGGACTTGCTCCTCCATTTCCTTCAACGTATTAGATCAAACAGCGGCCCAATCTTCCATATTATCCCAACCGAGTCGAGTATTGCATTTCTCTTGCAAAGGGCTTCAAATGGGCTCACCCCAAAGCATATATGGAAACCATTATTATAATTTAAAGGCGATATTCTCACTTGGATGGTTTATCCATTACATCCATTCCTGTGATGTCTTCGGCTACTCAGTGTATCCATTTTATGTACATGCTAATTGGTGTGTGATATGATTTACTAAAATTCAATCACGTTCTTAATACTCGAAGAAAATTCATCAAAAATCTAGAAGTGACCTTAGCATCATGAATCAACCTTACTTCCTTTGGAACTCCATGCAACCTCGTAATTGTTTTAGCAAACATTTTGATAATCTTTGATGCTTTCACTATTAGGAAGACAGGTATAAAGTTGATTTCCTTTGTCAACTTCTCGACAACCACCATGATCAAGTCAAGTTTCTTACAATCTTTAGTAGACCTATAATAAAGTCATAGTATTAACTTCTTATTTCCACTTACGGATAGATAACTGCTATAGTAGTCCCATCAAATGTTGTTGTTCAACCTATTACACCTCATATTCTATGAGGTTCCACATTGTGATTTTCATCACATTGATGGAGATTTGCAACTGGTATCTCAGAGCATTAGACCGACTTGGGCATCAAATTATTTGATGGAGGTCTTTGGTTTGGGAAGTGTCACTTCTCCTTGGTTGGATGATTATGTTTGTTGGTTTGGTGGTCTTCTCACATGTGTTTTCTTTGTTGATCACCCCTTGGTTACATATTTGATGTTTATGGAGCATGTTATCTCATTATGTTGTGGTTTTGGTGCACTTGTTTACCTTCGATGTGCTACATCTTATTCTTGGATAATGGTTCTAGACCCCCATGAGGCTAGATGATGGTGTTAGGAGGTAAACGTTTCATGATATTGTTGGAGCTTCCTAGTGAATTTTACATAGTGATGTCGTATTATTTTGTCAATAGGAGGGAGTGGCCTACATGGTCGTCTTGCATTGGATGTGTAGTGGGGAGTCGGGAACATACTTGAAGATTGAACGGGTTGGCATTTACATTGTCCCCTTCTCTTACTATCTTGATGTGGTTGTATGATGTGCTCTTGTAGTGCACTTTTCCTTCGTGGGATTTCCTTAGGTGATATGACTTAACATTTTTTAGATATCACATGGGTGGAAATGGGTTTAATAATGTTAGTAACCTTATTGATATACTTTTTCCTAAGTTGGAGTTGGAGTGTAGGGATACTACATACATCTTTGGTGATCAATCCTTTTTCTAAGATTTGATGAGGTATTAATCATGTCATAGTCCTTTGGTGGTGTGACATAGGTTCAAGCCTAGGTTGAGCTTCTATTTTATCATTACATTGTTATCATTGGATTATTGCTGGGGATATATAACTTACTTGCATGGTACAACACTTCTTGCACCCCCCTATTGGCACACATGTTCATGTTGATTTAATTAGTTGGTGACTATTGGAAGGTTGGATTATCGTTTTATTTAAGCATTAAGCTTTGCACACACATGTTGAGGTTAATTTAATCCATTTTATTACCTTGGAGGTTAATAGCTTGAGCACCCTACTTCAATTGGCAGTCGTTCACACTTGTTGGGGTTTATATGGAGGAGAAATAGGGTTTTGATGAAGCACTCCCCACTTGGGCATAGTTTCCAAGGAAGACATGATTATTTTATTGTTGGAGAGCTTGGAACACTTCTCTAGGGCACACATTCTCTTTTGCACATGGTTTGGGAAATCAGTTGGTGGTATTGGGAAACAACACATGGTTTAGCACTTGTTTTGATGGAGGTCTAACCACCTTGGCACTTCTTCCTAGGACACCATTCACATGGAGAACTTTTTTTATTTATTAGGTGGTTGAAGTCGTTACATGGCACATCTTTCTAAGGTAGGTGCTCTCTCATCATTAATGCATGGATATTTCAACTACATTCATCAACTTCCGACCTCTATTGGTGAGTGCCCTCACCTCTTTGACTTGGCACATATATTATTTTATTTGAGGTGGTTATGGAAGATGTTTTCTTCAGAGGCATGTAGCATATTTAGAGGGATACACCTGGAAGCTCAAAAAATAGCAAGTCACTAGGAGCGTCTACTTACTATTTTCGAGGTGGACCATGTTGTCGTCCTTATACACACCTACAAACGTGGAAAATTCTCAATCCACTTGGTGTGTCCTTGGAGGCACAATGCCCAAGTCCAAGCCCACTTTTCACCTTGATTTGGACTTCTTCCGACTAAGGTTACTCCTAGGGAAGCCAAGGGGGGTAGACCCTATTTACTATGTGAGTTGTTAAGTGAAGTCTAGGAGTTAATTTTAGTTTTGTTAAGTTAGGGAGAAAACTAACCTATATGGAAAGCAACAATGCAATGCACACTTTCAATGACAGTCAAATCCTTTCCCTAAAGGGAAACTAAGACTGGTGCCTAAAGATTGGGCAAGGGGTCAACTAAATCTATACAAAAGATTACAAGAATTAAATAATCTACTTACAAAAGAATAGTTTTACACCAAGTTACAAGATGAATTAAAACAATGACCAATATACAAAGTAAATGTAAATTACAATATAAACAATAACAAAGATGAGTTAGAAAGATGTACAACAAGAGAGAACTATAGCCAACTAACTAACCATTAAGCATGTAACTTGAAAATGTTGGAAAAACAACAAGTCTGCAACTTCTAGAGATGAGAGAGTAAACAAGAGGAAGTGTGCAACTTTTGAAGCAAGGGGGGAATCCACTCACCAAGTGCCCCAAAGAGATGGTGTGCAACTTGATGGTAGCCTTTCCTTGAACAGATGAACCACTTTAACCACAATGAACTTGAAAGTAAATGCTTAGAAATTAAAACCATGAGCATAAGAAAATACCTTGAACAACAAGGTTTGCACAACTTGAAATGAAATGCTTGCAATGAAAAGTAGAGATGAGTCAAACCATAAGCATGTAAAAGAGACCTTGAACAGCAAGGTTTACACAACTTAAAAGATGACGAAAATAAAGTGCAAGTTTTGTGAAAGGTATTAAATAAATTTTAGAAATGTTTTAAGAGTCTCTCTTTGAATAGCGGGCCTAAGCTAATGTGAAACCAACCTAAGCTATGTGACTACCCCTAGACTCTTACCACTTTGGCCAAAATGATTTTTGGGTGCTC
>SNQJ01S0014568.1:4756-26851 GCA_010110895.2 Picea sitchensis
GAGCGGGGTTTCCTTTCTGTCTAGTATGCACTGAGGTTCTGGTAGAAATTCTCCCTCCGGTTCCACCTGAAGCACAGACCAATCAATCATATGGTTAGCATCATGTACATATTTCTTCAATAATGAGACACGGAAAAAATTATGTGATTTGACTGTGGGAGGAAGTGCTAGCCTATAGGCTACAGGTCCCAGTCTATCTAGAACCTCAAAGGGTCCATAATAACGAGGTGCCAACTTGGCACAAGCTCCCATTTTTAGAGAACTCTTCCGAGGTCTAAATCTGAGATATACATGGTCTCCCATTTTGAACTCTCTTGGAGTTCTCTTTTCGTTGTCATAACTTTTCTGTCGGTTCTGGGTGACCTTCAGGTTTTGTTTTATTTGAGTCACCTGTTGTTCCATTTCTTTCAACATGTCGGGTCCAAAATAAATCCTGTTTACGGGATTACTCCAGCTGACTGGAGTGTTACACGGTCTACCATAGAGGGCTTCGAAGGGACTCATCTTCAAAGATGCTTGGTAGCCATTGTTGTAGGCGAATTCTACAAGTGGTAGGTAGTCTTCCCACTTCCTGGGTTGATGCATTACATGCATTCTTAGCATGTCTTCAAGTATTTGGTTCACTCGTTCTATTTTTCCGTCGGTTTGAGGGTGATAGGTGGTGCTAAACAACAATTTTGTCTCTAAGCCAACCATTAGTGATTTCCAAAAGTTAGAAGTAAATTTCATGTGTCTGTCAAACACGATCTCTTTTGGCATACCATGCAGTCTGAATATCTCCTTCCTGAATACCTGGGCGATGTCTATTGCCTTGCAAGTCGACCTGACGGGGATGAAGTGAGCAGACTTGCTCAATTTATCCACCACCACCATAATGGCATCATTCTATTTGTTTGAGGTTGGTAATCTAGTGATGAAATCCATGGAGATGGTTTCCCATTTCCATTCTGGGATTGGTAGAGGTTGTAATAATCCTGTTGGGTGTCGGTGTTCTGCTTTAACTTGTTGTCACTCTATGCATTTGGCCAAGTACTCAACTATGTCTTTCTTCATTCCAAGCCAATAGAATTGTCTCCTAGTGGCCGTGATCATCTTCTGGTATCCTGGATGACCAGAGTAGGGTATTTTATGTAGGTCATCCAGTATGAACCTCTTCAAGTCGTCACAATCTGGGATATAAAATCTGCTTCTGTAAGTGAGTAGACCTCCTTCGGTCATCTGGTAGTATTCATATTTTACTCCGACGGGTTCTCGCTGTAGGTACATGGTCACAGTTTGGACAAATGGATCTGTCTTTTGTGAATTTCTAACTCTTTCTTTGACATCTGTCTCACAGGTGCTCACCGCTGCCAGGTGAATTGTTTTCATACTTCTGCTAAGGGCATTGGCCACCCTATTTTCCTTTCCTTTAATGTGTTTGATCTCGAAATCAAACTTGCTAAGGAGGGCCATCCACCTAGCTTGTCTAGCATTGAGCTTTGGTTGATCAAACAGGTATCGCAATCCACAATGATCTATCATAAGTACAAATTTTCTCCCCAGGAGGTAATGCCTCCACATTTTCAAGGCATGCACTATGGCATCCAGCTCTAGATCGTGGGTCACATAGTTGACTTCGTGCTCATTCAATTTTCGAGATTCATAGAAAATCACACTTCCTCCCTGCATAAGTACTCCTCCAAGCCCTTCCTTACATGCATCTGTGCACACGAGGAAGTCGGCTTCTGGATCGACGATTTTCAACACGGGTGCATGGGTTAGTAGATGTTTCAGGGTTTGAAATATTTCTTCACATTTCTATGTCCACAGGAATTTCGTCCCCTTCTTCTGGAGGGTAGTGATTGGACAACCAATCTTGGAGAATCTTTTTATAAATCTCCTATAGTATCGTGCTAGTCCCATAAAGGATCTGATGTCTGAAACATCCTTTGGGGTAGGCCATTCCATGATAGACCTGATTTTGTCAGGGTCTACCACTACTCCTTCTTCGAAGAGAACATGGCCTACGTAATGTATTTGCTTCTGGAAGAATTCACATTTGCTAAATTTGGCATAGAGCCGATGTTCTCTTAGCACTTGCAACACAAGTCTAAGATGCTCTTCATGCTCTTTTCTGTTCTTGGAGTAAATTAATATATCGTCAATAAAGACAAGCACAAATTTGTCTAGGAATTTGCTGAGTACATTTTTCATCAAGCACATAAAAGTGGCAGGGGCATTGGTCAACCCAAATGGCACCACCACAAACTCATAGTGACCATACCTCGTTCGAAAGGCAATTTTAAGGATGTCTTCACCCTTGATTCAGACTTGATGGTATCCCGACCTCAAATCAATCTTTGAGAAAATAGACTGATCCGAAGGGTTATTCATCTTCAAAAGTATATACCGATCCAATGGTACAATGGTTATTATTATATGGTCTGAAATTATATGGAAAACATCTACGATGCTTACAAATGTTCCATACTTCGTCACATGTTCCAAGGACTAAGTTTCTTATCATATGTTACTTGCCCCATGACTTGACTTATGTCTAAGCTTCGTCACACACACACACACACACACACACACACACACACACACACACACACATATATATATATATTATAACCAAAGTTTATGGACCCGACGTGTTGCAATGGTACACATATATGCTAAGGGTGCGCGGTCTCAGCTGGCGGGACTTTTAGCGAAGTTTCGACTTGGCTAGTGCTATTACATTGGGCAGAGTTTTATACGGTTTAGTGGTAACATTTATATGGTTCAGTCTTGACGGATCTGACAGTTGGAACAACTCTGTTATATAGCGAGATTCGTACTTAATTGTAACATTTAGTAGGCGGAGTTCCATTTATCATATGGTTTAGCTCTGGCAGTTTAAACTGTTTTAACGATTGGCGGGTAACATATGGTTAAAACCATAATGGAAAAGATACCGTCTATTACGTCTATTATACTAAAACGAGTCGAACCCATGGACGAACCTCCCACTGAACGCTTGAATAAAACATGAATCTAGCCACATTTCAAGGAGTTTCAGCCACGTTCAAGTATCTTTCTGTTGCTTGACGGGCATTTTGCAGTTGGAACTAATGCACGAGGAACAGAATCGGGATGGAGCTGTAAGCTATATAGCCATTGTTCAACCAGTACATTGGGGGAGAGTTTTTTGCTAGCTGTAAATTTGACCAGATGCTGATGCTGTTCTAGTCGACTAGTCTCTGTTCTAGTATGGTTTTCTTGCTCTTGAAACCCAATTGTAATTTACAGAGTAGTCTTGAAGGCTTTGCACAACTTTATGTTTTACAGTTGTTGCTGAAGTTGATTCCAACCAATTTTGTACCATTTTGAAGCTAATATTGGATCGGTACCCATTGGAGAGGGACCCAGAGACGTATCCCAGAGAAGGGGGTGAACTCCGTTAACAATTTCAGTGTTTTGTGACTCTCTTTTACTATGTTTCATCTTTCTGTGTTCTCATTTCTGTTTAGTTGCTTTACATTTCAGATTACAGTTTCCATCTACATGTTAAATGCTATTTCATGTTGAAGCAAACTCATTCTTAGCATTCATAAAACTTTTTAATGCACATAAGTGAGATCTTACAGATCATATTATGGTATCAGAGCAGGTTAACTGCTTGTGCAAAGTTTGTGAATGCTTTCCAGGTCCAAGTCGAAACTTGGTGAAGGAGAACTGGTAGAAGGTGAACCTGAGATTGGCTCGAGGAGGACATTTTCAAGAACAACCATGTCTTCTCCACGAGGGGAAGAAGAAGGACATACAGAATGGGAAAAGCCTGTTGTTTCCGAAACTGAGTTTTTGGAGGCTTTTATCAACATGAAAGCCATGATGGAAATTCTACTCGATGAGCGAGTAGAAAGGAAGAAGAAAGAAGAAGAATCTTCATCCAAAGATGCAGAAGTGAAGAAGGAAGAAAAGGGAAAAGGAGTAGTAGGTGATGGTGATGCTCCTGAAACTAATCAGACTTTTTCTTCTTCTCATACTTCTCATTCGAATAATGCAAATGCTAATATGCCATATTTCAAATTGAATGTGAAATTTGAATTACCAATTTACAATGGAGATTTAATTTTGAAAAGTTAGACAATTGGATCAATGACTGAGAATTATCTGCCCAGTTACAGAGGCATTAATATTGTCCCTTCCAATTCAATTGGCCACTTTGAGAATGAGTGGGATGGCTCTTACTTGGTGGGAGAGTAAGATTCAGCAAGATCTTTGAAAGAATGGTAAAATTATTTCAATTTGGAATGAATTCATTGAAGTATTAAGGAAGCAATTTTATCATTTGGGTCATATGCAACAATTAACCATGAGTTGGCAAACGTTTAGACAAGATAAAGGACAAAATATTCAGTTGCCTCATGAATTCATAAAGGAATGGCCCATTGAATATTTCATTAGATGCAGAAACTCTTCTTAAATTACATTGGTATACATTCTTATTTGGAGACATACTTTGTTGATGTTTAACTCCAGTAATTTGGATGATGTATGTGTTCAAGCCACACATTTAGAAGCTAGGTGGAAGCATGCTAATGATACTTTGTGAAGAAATCAACTAAGTTTGACAACAAATCGAAAGGTAAAGAAAAGGGGAAAAAGAAGATGGCTACTTGTTAAGAAAGAGGGTGATAAGCCTACATGTTCGCATTGTCAAAAGGGACATGATGTCTCTAAGTGCTAGAAACTTCATCCGAAGTTAAGGCCAAAGAGGTACAAAGGAAACAAAGATAAAGGCAAAACCAAAGCCCCTCTTGAATTATTCAAGACTTGGGATCCATTTCGGGTGATAAAGAAGCGAAGGTTATAGGCTGTCCGAATTGAGTAAGAATAAGGTATCTCACTTCCCATTGATGCAAAAACAAGTTCTTGTGCAAGTACAAATCTGCCATATACTTCTAAGAATAATGATAAAGCTAGAAGTTACCTTTGTTTCATGTTGAGTCCTTAGCAAATCCACACAAAGATTGATACATTTATAAATTTGATGCTCGAGGCCCGATTTAGAATTACATTTTAGTCCTGCATGCCTCATGAAAACCCTATCCCTCTTGGTTGGGTTACTAATGATACACAATTACAAGTCACAAAGAAATGTGTATTGAAGTTTGCAATTACTAGAAAGTTCATGGATGAGGTAGAACTAGATGTAGTACCACCCCTGACATTTGTGGTATTGTACTCAGGAGTCCATATTTGTATGACCATTAAAAAGAAGTCTTTTTATAGAGAGAGCAGAACAAATATCATCTTTTTTTAAAGATGATGTGGAATATATTATACGAGCACATAAGACAAGAACAAATCTAGCAATAGTTTCTACAGGACAAATGAAGAGAACAGTAATGCTAGTAAAAATTTTGTGTTAATGATGGTTAAAGCAAAGAATGATGAGATCTCTAAATCTTTTGAAGTGTGTGATCCTAAACATAAATATGAACTAATTGAAATCATTTTTGAGTATGATGATTTGTTTCATGATCCAAAGGGGTTACCACCTAAGAGAGAGATTCAACATGAGATCTGATTCTGTGGGATGTGCCACTTCGAACAGCCATGTATGGGATATACATTTATAGAATGAGGAAATGAAAGTAAGTTCAGTGAGAAGGGGGTCTCATTCGGCCAAACACTTTCTCCCACAGCCAAGCTCTCCTATAGTCTTAGTTCCAAAGAAGGAAGGGTCTTGGCAAATGTGCATTAACTACAGGGCCCTAACTCGGAAATCACCATTAAGAGCGGTGTCCTTTTTCCTGTTATTGTTCTTGGACCAATTAAAACATGCAATTTACTTTACTAAATTAGATCTGCATAGTGGGTATCATCAAAATGCAGTATTGGCTGAGAATGATGCTTGGAAAACATCTTTTAAAACAAAACAAGGGTTTAGTTGAATGAAAAGCTGTATTACCCTTTAGGGACATACACTGCTACTTTATCGCGGGTCATGAATGATGTTTTTTTCCCTTTTATTGATGATTTTGTAATCGTATACTTGGATGATATCCTTGTGTTTAGCAAAACTTGGGCGGAGAACATTTTACATGTGAAGAAGGTTTTAGATGTACTGAGGAAGGAGAAGCTTTATGTTAAGATGTCAAAATGTGAGTTTGCTAAAACCTCGTTAGTATATCTAGGCCATATAATTGGTGGAGGCCACCTGTGAGTGGACCCAGCCAAGTTTGTTGTCATTGTAAACTGGCCACGACCTAACACTATTACATAAATCAAAAGTTTCCTGGGCGCGGTCCAGTATTGGAGAAAATTCATTTTTGGGTTTTCGTCTATAGTTTCATGATTATATGTGTTAAGAAAAACAATTTTCCGATTGGGAATGAAGCACTAGAGAGCCTTCAACGCTTGAAGTGCTGTTGGATTGGCGTTGCCGGTTACAACGACCTTTTGGAAATCGAAGCAATTGCATGGTTTGCCATGGGAGCCGTTTTGATGCAGGGGAGGAAGCCAGTCTGTTACCATTCAAAAACGTTCTCTACTGCGGTAAGTAACTATTTGACTTATGATAAATGGTGTATTCTTTAGTACAAAGTGTTAAAAGGTGGAAACATTACTTAATGGGTAAAGCGATTAATACATCTTGATCATCAACCACTTCAATGCGTCAAACTATAAGTTTAACAAAATTACGTCATTCACGTTGGATGGGATTTTTACAGAAGTTTCATCTTGTAATTAAATATAAAAATGGGATTCACAATAAAGTAGCAGACATGTTATCAAGGCCTCCTACAAATGCTTCAATCATTCTTAAGAACTGACTACGTTAACACATGAAATTTATATTGAACAGTATGTTGAAGATAAAGATTTTCAGAAAGTACATGCATCACTGAAACATGGTAAACAGGAAAAGAACTATGCGTGAGTCAACTCTGTATCATCTTGGTAAACTTTGAATTCCAGAGAAATGTGATTCGGCGAGGAAATACAGGTTCATTGATTACGGGATATTTTGGAGTAAAGTAAAAGGCATTATGCATGTTCTGAGAATCAACATTGTGGCTGGATGCAAGCTGTAGCTAAGTACATGCAGGGATGTGTTATGTGGTATACAAGCAAACAACAATCGGAGTGGGTCTATACACACCTGCTGGGACACTTCTTGTCCACGGGAAAGCATTTCTATGGACTTTGTGGGAATACCTATGTCGAGGAAAGGGCATGATTACCTATGTGTTGTTGTGGATAGATTCAACAAAATGTGTATCTTGATGCCATGTAATAAGCATATCACTGCTGAACAAACAACTCAACTTTTCTTTCAGAATATTTGGTACATTTGGGGCTACTATATCCCTGTGTTTGATCCGGAGTTCCCAGTTCCGGAATTACAGTCAACATTATAAGAACTCATGGATACTAAGCCCGAGAAAAGTACAACTTTCATCCCTGGCCCGATGGGAGGAAAATAGAGGTAGTGAACATGACAGTGGTTCAGCTGCTTAGAGGCTATTGTAGTAAACATCCTAAAGCATGGGTTGGTAGGTTGTCGTTATATACAACTTTTATGCTGATCCATACAATTCATTCTTCCCGCGAATAAGTCCACCCTTTTTTAGAGCATGTTTTGGTTTCTTGCCTAAAACACCGATGGACTTCTCTTTTGGCAAAGATGTAGTGGATGGACATCATGATGTAGATAAATCTTTAAAGTTCATTCAGAGAATCCAACAGGTACATCAAGCAACACAAGAACAATTGGAGAAGATCCAGGCAAAGTACAAATCCAGGCATGACAAATATCCGGGTTGATCATAAATTTCGAGGTTTAAGGTCGGAGATCATGTTTGGTTACATATTACCAAAGAAAGGCCGAAGATTGAAGGTAAAAGATTAAACCTATCCCGGGTATGGTCAACGTAATGCAGGAAAGATCGTTTTCAATGATTTTAGCTTGAATTTACCTCCATACATGCAAATTTATTAGGTTTAATGATGAATCTTAAAGCTGTATAGAGCCTCCATGATTGTGGATAGAGCTAACATATGATTCCAGCCGGAGTTGATGATATAGCTTTTGAATATATGAAAGAGGGATTAAGGGTGTGTTATTCTTGGCCGAAATATAAGGACTTCCGCAGAAGGGAATCTTGAGAATTACCTTGATTGGGCTTAAAGGCATGCATCCTATAGGAGCAAGATGGATGGATTAAGAAAAGTGAGGAGTTGTACCCCTCACTTACTTCTTTGAACATTGAGGATTTTTGGTGGTCAAAAGCTCCAATGGGGAGGAATGATCTTAAGGGTTATTCATCTTCAAAAGTATATATTGATCCAATGGTACAATGGTTATTATTATATGGTCCAAAATTATATGGAAAACATCTACTATTCTTACAAATGTTCCATACTTCGTCACATGTTCCAAGGACTAAGTTTCTTAGCATATGTTACTTGCCCCATGAATTGACTTATGTCTAAGCTTCGTCACATATATATATGTCATATATATATTATAATAAAGTTTATGGACTAGGCGATGTTGCAATGGGTACACATATATGCTAAGGGTCATGATTACCGGTGAATTGGGACTTTTAGCGGAGTTTTGACTTGGCTAGTGCTATTACATTGGGTAGGGTTTTATACGGTTTAGTAGTAACATTTATATGGTTCTGTCTTGGCGGATCTGATAGTTGGAACAACTTTGTTATATAGTGGGATTCGTACTTAATTGTAACATTTAGTAGGCAGAGTTCCATTTATCATATGGTTTATCTCTGGCAGTTTAAACTGTTGTAACAATTGGCGGGTAACATATGGTTAAAACCATAATAGAAAAGATCTGATGCATTGCGTCACATTTATATAAAATTGAACCCATGGACCCAGACCTGCTGAGCATGGATACAGGCAAGAATCTAGCCATTCCAAGGGGACATACGTTCAAGTATCTTTTCTATTGCTTGATGATTTGGGACTAGGAACTAATGCAGAGGGTATAATCCCGGAATGGAGTACGTAAGCTATATAGCCATTAATTCGGCCGGTCTGGGAGGTTTTGCTGTTGAAGCCAGTTAAGTGATGTTGTTCTAGTCGACTGGTCTCTATTCTAGTATGGTTTTCTTGCTCTTGAAAACCAATTGTAATTTACAGAATAGTCTTGAAGGCTTTGCACAACTTTACGTTTTACAGTTGTTGCTAAAGTTGATTCCAACCATTTTTGTACCATTTTTGAAGATAATATTGGATCGGTACCCATTAGAGAGGGACACGGAGATGTAACCCAGAGAGGGGTGAACTCAGATTAGCAATTCAGTGTTTGCTTGGTGACAGCACTACTGTGTTTCACATCTTTCCTCTCATTTCTGTTCATTTTCTTTACATTTCAGATTACAGTTTCCATCTACATGTTAAATGTTATTTCATGTTGAAATAAACTCATTCTTAGCATTCATAAAACTTTTGTGCAGAAAGGTGAGATCTTACCCGGATCATAGATGCACCCCAATTGATGACAGATTCCCATGATCACAGGCAAGGGGGTACTTATTTATAGTTTGCCTTATTAGGTTGCCTATAATAATCTAGCAGGTCTAAAAGGGTACGTCCCTTCTTTCGAAGAGGTTGGTTCTCCCTTTGGAACTACCAGCTATGACGAATATAGCCCACTTATCCATCATTTCTTTTAGTGCAGCAGTTTCAAACTGACTTCGAGAACGCTTCATGCGGTGGAACGTGCACAGACATGAACCATCTGGTCTGGGTTCTATTAGAAGTGCGTATTACCTTCGTGGCGGTAAGACTGGTAACTCTTCCGGAAACACATCTTTGTTTTCTCTCAGGATAGGGTGATCAGGCTTGGTTTGTCACCTTGATTGTTTTCCAACACGTATTTCATGTAGGGGACATCCCTTTCGACAATGCACTTCTCGTGAAACTGTTGTGTAGAAATGGGTTTTGGGATCCATGAGAGTTGTCTTGCCCTTCTTGCTTGCATTCTAAGGGTTTTGTGGTAGCAGGTCTATTCCGGCTTTATGAAATTGTAGGTCCGCTCGTCGCGGAATCATATGATCCCGGGGTGTGGGTGGGTTTTTTGGGTGGGGTACGAAGCATCGAATTGGTATTTGGTATAACCTCTACTACTTTTGGTGCGATTGGCCAGTAGTACCAACCATGGATTGGTATGTTTTTTGTGGTTGTAGTTTACACTTATCAACAGCCTTAGGGTTTATATAACTCAAATTTGAACCGAGGTCAATTAAACGGACATTAGATGGTTGGAAATCATGCCCTGAACACGGAAACTTGGTGGTTGAAACTGGATTTATTATCCCAGAAACATAAATTTGTGGCACTCCTAGACACATCGTGGCGGTGGTGGCTTCTTGGATGTTGTTATAAATCCTTGACTATTATATTTATTGATTGGTGATCTCGGAATGTTCTTCTCGCCAACCCTAACATTTGAGGTTCTCTTTTTGGGTTTATCGGTCTTCACGATATGGGTCCAGAGTTTATTTCAGCTCAAGGAGGGAAAATTCTACTTTGGAATTGCATACTCTGGGTTGGGAAGTTCATTATGGAGTTCTTCTTATAGTTCTTAAATCACGGGGTTTGATACTTTTACAGAAATCTTGAACTGTTCTTTTGTTTCCATCCTTCACGGGGTTTTTTCTCGATGCCCAAACTATTCATGGCCCAGTGGGTTTACTTCCCGAATGGAGTGCCTTCTAGAGTGTTGGCTCATCATATTCAATTCTATTCCGATATTCCTTAGGTAGTCCAGCGATACAGAGGCGTTGCACCTTTGCCTTTCCGCCTTGATATAGGGTACATACCTCAACAAATCGAGGAATTTGTTAACATATTATTCTATAGTAAATTGTCCCAGATTGAGTTCCTTAAAACTCTTTAGTCTTTTATTGAAATATTTTTCGATAGATACTTCTTACGGAGGTATTTCTCAAACCGTTCCAGGCGGGTCCTCTTAAAACCCTTTCATTCGCAAAGGTCTTCCCACCAAATGGAAGACTTTTTGTTCAAGTTGGAGACAGCTGGGCCTTGTATTTCACGAAAAGTCATGGACTCACGAGAATACTTCTTTAGTCCAAAGCGACTAGACCTGCTTCCTCTGCTGTTTATTTCGCCGTTGAAGGAGGGTGTTTTGGCCTTTCTGAATTCCTTGAATTTTCGACCTTTGGAAGGCTTTTTTTTTCTTGTTTCTTTCGGGAATAGGTAGTTACACTGCTATAAGAGCCCTCGGTCCTTGACTTCCTTCCTGGAAGAGCATCAAATGCTACGGGTGGACATTTTTTTGAGGTGCTCCTTTCAGTGTGTCCACCGATATGACCATGTTTCTAAGTTTGAGGTTCATCTTGCATTTGTCTTTGTAGATCGGATAAAATCTGCAGTAAAATTGCGTTAATTTCTATTTGCTTTTTCTTGTTCTTTTTCATCATCCTTTCATTGTAATGGAAGCCCTTCTGACTTTGTAATTGACCAGGAGCTCCCTCTAATCTTGGCTAGACCAAGGGGTCCCTGTTGCGCGCCCTCCTTTACGTGGAGACTCTTCATCTCTATTGTGGGAGCCTTCTCCCACTTCTTGGTGAGTCACCATACTATGAGTTGATAATTTTCCGCGGTTGAATCTTCCGCCTGTGTGCAAAGAGCAGTTTTTAGTCAGTATTTATATTCATTTATGACCATTACATAATTCATATTTTTTTTCATGTACACACACACACAATAAGGGGTTTTCATTCTTAACCCGTCTTTGATTAGGGCAAGACAAGGGGTTTACTCTTTTTTTTGGAGTGCTCAGGCAGACCTATAACTTATTCCTTGAGCCGAGTGTTAGAGATGTTGTAACCATTTTCGTTTTTCAATTTGTCACATACCCACTGCGTGTAATATATTTTTCACCTTTTCTCAAGGAACAAAATCCACAAGACCCTATGGGGCTTAGCATGAAATTTGTAGACACCACCTCGCCTCGGCGAGAGTCTACACTTAACCTCAGAGACTTAGCGATAGTTCGGTTTCTTTTATGAGGCAGAACAAAATTCTTTTTTGATTCCTAGCTGGAATCTCCTTCCAATTGATCGGGGTCCTTTTGGAAGCTCCCTATGTCACGAACAACACTAGGCGTGATCCTCATGACTCTAGCGAACCGACACTATGACCCGGGGCCCTGTTCAGTGGCGCCAACTCACCACATCTCGAGTTGGCGAGTCAAAGCTCGACTCCTCCCTTTCCAATCTTTCAGCGTGCCGAGATCATGAAATGGGTATAGCTCCCTTAAGCCGGTAGCCCTCCACGCGTGACCACCGGTTAAGCTGGCTTTTACTCCACATCATGGAAATCCAGCGACTTCCGCGAGTTTAGGGTTGAATTTCAGGTGCTGCGTCCCATGCAGATCTCAAAGGCGATTCGGTGAGGGGAGTTGATCTTCCTTTCACACTTCGCGCTCGCCACGCGCCAGCGAGTTGGCAAGCGTCAGCTCATGTTATCCTCCATAGTCAAAGACGCGAGAAGTCCAGCGGAGTGTTGACTCCTTCTCCCTAGACGATGTGTGTCTGTCTATCAACCACGTGGGCCCCACCTTGTGGTTCTACTATGTGTCCCACACTCGTTGCCTGGGCTCGACGCCAGCGACATCTGATGTTGAGAAGAGGTTTTCTCAACCTCTGAACCTTCGAAGGCGCGATGCATGCGATGAAGCTCCCGATCCAGCGGTTCTCCCGCCAGCTAGATCCGCTGACTATCGCTTTCTCCTCGCCCGTTTCACCCTTTCGCAGCACGGAGCCACCCAACTCTGGGCTCACCTTAGAACCTCCGAGGTTCGCCAGGGTCCCTCAATCTCGCCACGTGTCCTCCCTCGGATGAATGGTCCCACCAGTCTTCTCGTGACCCATCACTTCACAAGTTGGCCTCAACCTTGGCACCTCTCTTTCATGAAACCTTGAGAAGCGATGTTATCTTTCTCTCTCATATTTCTCTCTACTCCGACCGCGGTGAAGGGTTGAACTCTAAACTCCTTATCGCCACGAATCCCAAAGGCGTGAGAGGTCAACGGTTGTTGACTCCTTTCAGTAGGTGACATGTGTTCGCCTATCTATTGCGCGGGCCCACCTTGCGGTTCTACCCGCGTGTCCCTCATCCCGGCTTGGTGCTTGGCGACTTTGCTTTAGAGCACTACCTTCTTTATTATCCAGAGCACCGAAGTGCGAGGATCCACGAACTTCTCACTACTCATATACATAGCTTCGTGACTTTGGGACTTCCGGGACAAAATTCGACCTGGAATCCCGATCGATGTGCAAAATGCGAAGTCGACACATAGATGTAGCTGGGTCCCATAGCGGAACTTCCACCTTTTTGGGTTTCAAACCCGACTTCGTGAATCCTGATGCTAATATTTGAGTTCTTCAACCCACGAAACCCCAGTACGAGTTTGATGCACTTCACCAATAAGCGGCTCCACACCAAATCCTTTCGCAACGCCGAGGACTTTGCCTTTGTGACCACCAGTCGCAGAACAAGGGTTTTAACCCTTCAAATAGCGAATCCATGAAATGAGATTACGCGGGTGATCCAATGGTTCTTGTCGACTTAGATCCTATGGTCCAATTTCTTCCGAACTTAAAACTTGAAAATAGGCTTGAATTCCCTTTCTCCTCGCAAGATCGATGGCTCGGGACTTCGCATGAATTCTCCACCGGAGAATTATGACCATCAATACTCCTTAGCGACTCTTCTGCGAAGGCGAACGGTAATTCGCTAACTGCTATTTGGCGGGATTTCAAGGGGATCATTCCTCCCTCATTATGGGGTTACTAAGACTTGCGCCTTCAAATCATTTTTCCGGGGTTCTTGGTGAGATTTCTAAGGAGGGTGTCTCTATAGGGAGATCTATCCAAGGTATTACTTGAGATGGATAAGGGTATAGATTTCCTGAGATCATACTTGAAGTTTGAATTAATTCAATATGTGTATAAATGGCGATTTATAAAGCATAAGCCATGCGATAGTCTTTCCATTATAAGCGTGCAACCACCATTTCTAAATCCAAACACACATTACGAGGCGGGTCTTATCATGGAAGCCATTCCTTAAAATGCAGACTATGAGCATACATTTTAGCATATAAATTTCAAGATGCAAGATGTAAAAACACTTATCGTAAATAACACCAGAGATGGGGGTGCAATTCTTTGAGGAGGGTGCTTTATTCCATAGCCCAGAAGTATAGGCTCAAGCGACTCCCCAGATTTACCACTAGCCACCCTCGATTGAAGGACCACATTACTACGAGGCGTGTCTGTTTGCCAGTGACCGAGGAACAAAGGGGTTACTCTCCTTCTTCTCTGCTATCCTCACTCACATGTTTTTGGGGTTTCCTCTTCCTCTTTCCCTACGTCACCCCGATGGCCCACTCTTCTGCCTTCTCTCCCCTTTCGGCGGGGTTGCGTGTGGCATGATCTTCCTTGTGGTGGTCAAGTCTAAGGACTCTAGGGATGGGGCGGTTCACCCCATCCCTCATTACTCATGAGGAATCCTTTACGCAATCCCAGAGCCCAGGTCATTTAATTGAGGGGCCGGTGAGCTACTCACCAAGTTTTCTCCGTTACCCGGTGGGGATTAAATCACGGTATTGGTTTGGTGGAAGTTAATGCCACCTTCCGAGGTGCCTTCCACCACCTTTCTCCATCATCATGGTCTCTTTTTTGACGCTATCCCCTCTCAGCAGGTCCTGCAAATACAGCCACATACATACATATATATATATATATATATATATATATATATATATATATATATATATTCATAATATTTTTTTTTTTTTTTTTTTTTATATATATATATTTATTCATAACATTATTTACATTTTTAGGTTTGCCATAGTTCGCCCGGTGCTGGATTATTTTTCATTCATTGACCCTTTTTACAAGGTCTATTTACACCACACATTCACATTTTTGAGTTTGCCATAGTTCATGGCCAGTATAGTTATTTTTACAGACTGGGGGAAACAGGGTGTTACACAAGGTACTAGAGAGTATCTTCCTGAGTGTTGTTCTCGCTGGCACTATAACAGTCAGGCGACTGATCGATTTATCTATGGAGGGCTTCAGGAGATCTAGTTTGATCCGTATACAGGTTTTGTTTGATGCACTACCACTCAAAGGGGTACCAACAAGGGTTACAAGGGTGGCCAATAGATGTGCGCTCAATTACCACTTGTATTTCCTGCGTGTATGACTCCTCGATCACAGGTTTATGTGCATAACGAAAGATCTCTGTAGCTTTAAGACGCTGAAAAACATCTATACTCTGAAAAAAATAACCCACAATTTTCTGCCAAGGAAAGTGCTCTGATACCACTTGTAGTATTCCATATATAAAATAGTATGCAAAACATAAATATTTTATATAGAAATGGAAGAACAACAATGATATAACCAAAAAAATACCAGAATAATACTGGAATAACACCAGAAAGAGCACCTTGATTAGTGATAACAATGTTCACTTGCCTCTTCGAGGGAGCAACCTCCGACAGAGAATAGCACTATTAGAATAACATCCAAGAGAAAACTTCTCATACCCTCTACTCCTATTTACATTAAATATGTCTATCCAAAAGAACAATCTAGAGGAAGATCCTTCTAGAAGCGGAAGCTTCTATTAGGTCTTCTTACATTTGACTTATTCTTCGTTATTGCTAGGCCTTATTAATATTTGACTTTACTACGTGGAAATATATTATTCTACCTACGTGAGGGGTTAGGGAGGTTAGGTCCCTAACGCTTAAAGCCTTCCTTCAACTCTTTCTTTATGGATGCATGTATCTCTCATTGTTCATTGTTATCAACATATCACCTACATATACTACAAGATATGCAACAACTTTTCCAACTTTCTTGACAAACAAAGTTGCATCTTCAAGATTGAAATGCTTGAAATTTAATTTCAGAAGATTCTCAGTTAAATTTTCATACCATGCTCATGGTGCTTGTTTCAATCCATACAAGGATTTGATGAGGTTGCATACCCTATTTTATTGTCCCTTCACAACAAAGCCTTCTGGTTGAGACATGAACCCATTCTCTTTCAAGTCTCCATTCAAGAAAGAAGTTTTCACATCCATTTGATGAATTTCCATCTATTTTGCGCTGCTATGGAAAATAGAGTGCGGATGGTAGCCCATTTTTCTGTGGGGGAAAAAGTCTCCTCATAATCAACACCTTCTTTTTGTGCAAATCCTTTTGCCACGAGCCTTGCTTTGTGCTTGTCAAGTGAGCCATATAATATGCACGTGTTCTTGAATACCCCCTTGTAGTCGATTGGTTTGGTTCCAAATGGAGGATCCACCAACTTCCATGTCCCATTCTTGATGAGAGAATCATATTCCTTCTGCATGTCTTCTTTCCATTCATCATGAGAAGTGGCTTCTTCAAAGGAAGTCGATTCAAGGTTAGTAGATAAATTCAACTCACAATCACATGAAACATACATGTTAGCTACATCACCTGAGTTTGAATTATCTACATTACCTCCATCTTGTTTTGAGGACAATATGGTTCCTATCTTCCCAACCTCATCAAGATGAACACTTTCAAGTGATTTTGTGAGCCATTTTGGTGGACCTTTCTGAGATATTCTAGGTTGCTCAACTGATTGAGATGGTGTTGAGTTCTCATCAAGACTCAACTTTTCAATCCTCTCGATCACATCATCTAACTAAACCTTGGGTTCTAATGAAGTGGCAGGAACTTCTTGATGTGGGGAAGATGATGCTTCATAAGGAGATTCCAAAGATTGACCCAATATAGGGATCCCCCCTTCAAGATGTGGATTCTCATCATCAAATTCATGATATGTCTTTACATGAGTGAATCTATCCAGATGATCAAGCTACCTCTCAACAATTTCATCTTTCTTGGTGGATTCAAGAAAGATCACATCTCTAAAAAGGATAAATTTATGGTTTGTCTCATCGTAAAGATGATACCCCTTGGTAGTATTTGAGTACCCTAAGAAGATGCACTTCCGACTCCTTGCATCAAGCTTGTTTCTCTACTCCTTAGGAATCAAGGCATAACAGGTGGAACCAGAGACCCTGAGATGCCTCACTAAAGGAATGTGTCCATACTACATTTCATATGGAGTCTTGTTTTTAAGAGCATGATATGGACACATGTTTTTGACATGAACTGTATCATCCCAAAACATCAATTTAACATTCTTGAAAAACATCATGGAACGAACCATATTTAGGAGTGTCATGTTCGTTCGTTCAACCACACCATTATGTTGGGGATTGTATGGAATTGTGGTTTGATGTTTTATCCTATGTTGGTGGAGGTAGCTTTCAAATTCATTAGAAGTATATTCTCTTCCATTATTAGTGTGAAGAGAGCCAATAAGAGACCGAGCTTCATTTTGAATACATACATGAAAATTTTTAAATGTTCCAAAAACTTGTATCTTTCAGTAAGTACACACAACACATTCTGGTGTAATCATCAATAAAAGTCATGATATATTTGTTTCCATTTGCAGAAGGAATAGGCATAGGGCCGCACAAATCAGAATGAAATAGTGCAATTTTTCTACATGCTCTGGAAGTAGAATCATGAAATGATTGTTTGTTGTGTTTTCCAAGGATACAAGCATCACATTTCTTCAATTTCCTAGGAATAGTAGGCAAACCAGAAACACCATTCTTTCTCAACAAACAAAGACTGTCATAATTAATATGGCCAAATCTAGCATGCCACAAAAGACTAGATGGAATTATACCTGAGTCATGATGAGATAGGTATGCAATAGTGTGTGTGTATGGGCATATGTCCCATTCAGCTTCAACAATTTTCTATCTTCCATTCTAGTCATGAAAACCACGTTGTCAAAATCCTTCCTTATTTCAACTTTCCCGCAAAACATATGAACAAGGTGGCCTTGTTTTCTAATGTGCACAAGGGACAACATGTTTATTTGCAACTCAGGAAAATAAAGTACATTGTGCAGAAGAAAATTTGATAGTCCAAGCAGCTTAAGACCGATGGTGCCCATTCCCAAAGTTTTGAGACTTGATCTATCTGCAAAGTATACTACGCCATCTACATTGTCATCGAAGTCTTTGAAGAAATCTCTTCGATATTTCATGTGGAAGGTTGTGCCTATGTCAAGAAGCCATCCATCTACCCAAGAAGCAAATGCATTATTAAATATATATTCAATTAACCCTACATTGCAATGGGAAAAAAGATAATGAACAAGTGGTTTACCTTTCGCTGGTCCATGAGTTCTATCTTTCTCTTCCTTTTGACTCTATCTTTCTTCTTTAATATTCTACCACAAAACTCTGCAATCAATGGCTTCATGTGACCCATTCATTCCACAATGGGTACAATGAATATTTGATTTTTCATGGGGATTATGCCAACCCCCCTGCCTCTAAGCTTCTTCTTTCTATGTCTTCTCTTATTGCCTCTATGTTGTCCAAATGCACTTGTTGATACAAGTGACTGCATTGTCTTCTACTTGAAATGCCGTTTTCCAGTGATAAGGCAATGCACTAAAGTAAGAATGGCAGATTTGGTGAAGTATCAAGACTACAAGGGGATGGTGATATGGACCAAATATAATCTATTACACTTGAAGCACCATCATATTCTCTCAAAGCACCATCCTATTATGAATGCCAAGTAATAGTAAAGATTGCAAAGCATTAACTTTGAAAGCAACTAGACAAAGATTTAGTAAAGAATGCAAAGCATTAACTTTTAATAATCATAATTAGATTTCTTTGAAGAGTATTTATGAAATCTCTGGACTCAAGAGTCAAATGGAAAATAGATGGTCGATGCTATAACCCTAAATTGCACCATACATGCATACCTGACATCATGCCCTCTTACTTACCATTTTTGACAAGCCATCATTGAGCAACTCTTCTCAAAAACCATATTTTTGAAGATGTATGTGCCCTGCAACATTACTGCCCATGTATGTATGCTAGATGCACCATTACTTCCTGCATACGTATGCTAGCTGCACCACTACAACCCATGTATAATCGTAAAAGTTGCAAGGAATTCGTTGAGATTACGGGCTATTGGGTAGTTTCCCAACTATCCCACCGCCTATAGCATGCCACCCAACCAAATAACCATCCTTTTGTCATATAAAAGGAGGTGTTGGGGTCTCATTCCAAAGCTAAGTAGAAGAACAATGAAAATCTTCCCATTTCACTTTCCCCCATTACCCCAAGAATTTGTAGCCACATTGTGAGTTTGGAGCCAGAATTCCTTATTCTTGCCTTTTTCCTCCATTGCAAGCCTAATCCATTCCCTAGAGAGAGCTGAAGAGGAGAAAGATAAATGGAAGTGTAGTTGGAGCTTGGTGAAGAGGAGCCCAGACCAGGTTCAAGGAGCAGTCGTCGATCTCATTGTAAGTAACTTTGTGAGATTAATAAAAAGGAATATTTTTTCTGTCCCGAATATGATGTGTTCAATCTTTATGTTTGATTTATATTTGATTATGACATCTAACCCACTAATTCATATATAAGATGCATGTTTGTAGTTCTTTGTTTGTCTTCTTATGAATGCATGTCAGTCTTGGGAGGAGACTTGTAGTCGAGGAACAACCGAACGTAAAAGGATCGACATCGGACACAGAGTTTAAGGTAGAGTTACCAGATCTTTTTACTTTATGTTTTATGCATGAATGTGGGGTGTATTTGCGGTAGTTGTTAAAAAGTAGGAGACTTTAGACGATTAGTTCTGCCTACATGTTGAACCCTAATGTAGTCCATAGGGGGTTTTTCCCACTATAGTAGTTGACGACTATTTGTGGAAGCAACGTTGAGTGGCGTAAACCCTAGGAATGGTGTTGTGAACAGATACCAACAATAAAATCTATTGAGTGCTTCCAAGCAAGCCTAAACCTAGGAGGTATATGAGCATATGTGCCTTTGGGTATGGCACCACATAAGAAGATGCACTAGAGATCATATCCAACTACCAAAACCGAGCGTCGTGAGGGTGTTAGCAGCGTGAGAATAAGCCAAAGTCAAGTATCGTGAGGGTGTTAGCAACGTGAGAATAAGCCAAAATCAAGTGTTGTGAGGGTGTTAGCAACGTGAGAATAAGCCAAAATTGAACCGAGTCTGTAGGATTATTAGGTGCCTAAGGTAGAATTTGATCTTTATAAAATGTTCCGTGTTTTACATACCAATACCATAGAGTGAAGGTATGTAACCATGCTGGACACACGATGAATGAAGGCATGTTACCATTGAAAATTTATGGTTTCACTACAATTAGGGTTTACATGGTTAAATGGTAGAACTTGTACCAGAGAATGGAGCGATACTGGACAATGGAATGATACCAAACTATTGCAGTTCGGGTGAGGATTGAGTGAAAGAGGTCGAACACAAGGACGTTGGTTGTAAGGAAATGATAGAGTGACACCTTGCAGAGGCGTGTCGAGAATCAACTAGAGAGGGAGTGTGCCAGGAAATAAACTGATAGACATGGAATAAACCATAACACAGAGGGAAGTGTTGAAATAATGTAACTGCAAAGTGTATTCTAATTATTATTTGATATATTATTCATTGGATCAATCCCCATTGTGGATTTATCATGTCAGCTACTGTAAAGGACCAAATCCCCTTTTGTGGATTGGTCATAATGTAATTGTAATAGGCAGAAAAAGAAGTCAGCCCCAGAATATATTAAAGAAGCCCCAAAATGTAATGAAGGTGGTTATAACCACCCTGAAGAAGAAGTCGGCCCTGCCAGTGAAAAGACACTTCCACACGTGTTAGACTTGTATAAATAAGGAGGCTAGTGCCTCACTTAGACACACACTCACTTCTTCATTGAGAGACAAGTTTTGGAGCTGTAGTTGGAGAAGAGAGGGAGAGAGAGAGGCACATCTTTAGGAGAGGAATTTCTGTACTTGTTTGAGTTATCTCTTGGCATTGTATTGGCTATCTATAATAAGGAAGTTTTGATGGGTTTTCAGCCCAATGAGTGTTTCCCAGGATAAATGATGTGTCTCTTGTGATTGTGTATTTCTCAATGATCTTATCTTATGTTGTTGTTATTCATTGAAATGAAAAGAACTATAATAATGGCTTAAACATTAACATGGTATCAGAGCCAAGCTATAGAGAGCATCTTTCACAAGAGAAAAGTGAAAAATGTCACTGTTGCTGTACATGCAAATTAGGATTTTTGTTGGTGAGGTATTTCAGCCCTAAAACCATCTAGAAAAGTGCACCCTCCCTTAAGGATCATTTTGGCACCTTCAGCGCACCTTTTCAGTGGCTAGATCTCCCGGAAAGTGAAACCTTAGTTTCATAAAGTACCAGAAAACCAGAAAACCAGAGTACCAGAAGTACCAGAAGTACCAGAAAACCAGAAGCACCAGTCCAAAAATTCGCAGATCAAGTTTGGAGGGGTAAAAGTTGGATTTTTAGAAATCTGACTGCACCAACTTACTTGCCTCACCTCAGCGCATCTATCCCCTGAATCAGAATTTCAAAATTTGACGTTTGAAAAATTAGGGTTTCCTCATAAAACCCTAAGTTGCAATTGCAGTGTCAGAAGCAGTTGCAGTTGCAGCCGTAGTACTAGCTGCAATCACCCTTGAATTTTTTAAGAATTGGTAATGATTACCGTTGCTGCCAGATGGTGCCACTACTTGCAAATGCTATCAGAGGTATGTACTCACATATGTTTAAATGGTTAAACATTAAAGAGTATTTGCAGGAGAAGGGATCTCTTTCCATAGATCCAGAAGGATCTCAAGATCCAACACATTCAGAGGAATGATGCAACACAAGTGTGATTATTTTGATATGCATCTATTTGTTATGACATTATTTTGGTCAATGTTGCATGTTGAAGCTATGATCAAATTATTAGATGGATTAAAAGTTGAGATCATAGAGCTTATCCTCTAACCCAACCTTCTGTCAAGATAGCGTATTGTCTTAGTACATAAGACAGGTTGAAGAAAGCACTCGTCATCTTGAGTGAAGGAGACTCGAAAGAAAAGCAAGCACTCATTCCTAAGGAC